>JAQFXY010000166.1:0-50556 GCA_034693865.1 Ceratophysella sigillata
TATACTCTGTTGACCCGATGTCCCAATTCCTTACAGGGGATTTTCAACAGGATAACCTTTGCGGGATCCTGATAACAGATTTCCAATCGGGAAGCACAATCTGATGATCAGGAATTCTTCACAGAATACACAACGAACAATCTTCATCTATAGCGAGCTTATTTATTTCGTGGTGCATGTATGAGTGTAAGCATTCTCTTTCTGTCGAAAGTTTCTATTGTGCTTCTGATTGCTTGTTCTAAATGCAGCATTTACTCATACAAAACACAACTTTATACGTATTTCCGTACAATTGGTAACCAGTTTAACTGCTTATACAGATCAGTGCACTGATTCGTGGGCCGGCTAGTGGTGCATGGGAAACTAACAGAAATTGAAGTGAAGAGAGACATTCTTGATACCTCCCACTTCCGCCAAACTTCCGACAAACTTTGCCATATGCGGATAGAAGGTGTCAAATGAAAGAAGGGAACTATCAGAATCAGCATTAAATCTACACTCTGTCTGAGCCATGGACCACGTCAGATGAAGTTGAAAAATCCAAGGAAGTAATGACAGTATTTATTTATAGCTTATCTTTGTTTCCTTTGATATGCCAGCTACCTCACAAGTTGAAACAACGATTATCTGAGATGATGCAACTCGGCCACGTCCCGTATCAAATGAATATAACATGTTGTTAGGTCGTGGGTCGTGGGTCGTGGGCTTCTAAAACACGTTCGGCAAAAAGTGACTTCATTTCAAAAGCTTCAGTTTTTCCCTTGATCTGTAAATGATCAGGTTACGTTCAAATGTGTCCTAACAATCCAGTTAGGTTAGGTTTGCATCCAGTACTTTAACCGCATAAACTTAGTACAGTAGACTTGTTTCGCAGGGAGCGTTTTCATAGAACCAATCAAAAACATCAACTTGAAATAGATGAAAAGTTCAATATTTTAAGAATTTTTCCATGCTAATTTTCATCGTGATTAAGTCTTGTGTCTTCTTCTCTTTCCACAAATAAACCTCAAAAACACCCTTGGAAGGATAAGAGATGTGAGTCGAAAAGCTGATGCTGCAATGGTCTGGATACCAGAACTAACTAATCCTTGAAAAGATGTGTATACCATAGTTCATGGTCAACTCATTAAGCTCTGCCTCAGTCTGCCACATAACATAACATCAAAACAGGAAAGATTAAATAAAGACTGATTGAGGGTTAAGTTCGAGATCAATTGAGAATATGAATGCTGCGTTGTTTAGTCGAAACTCGTATTTATAACATTATACTCAGCAGAATAAATGATTACAAACTGAAACGAAGGCAAAAGGAAGAGGTTAATAACCATTTAAAATTTTTGTAATTTCTAGAACTTTCTAGAACATTTCTAGAATGCATGCATGCGTACAGCTGGATGGAACCCTACTGGATAATCATTTTTCAGCAAAAAATTGGAATATGGAATCCATGAATTCATTTTAGCAATCTCGTTTATTTGTGGAGATAGGCTGACGCTGACGCGTGTATCATGTAATCTAGGCTGCAGTTTTCTCTTGATTTGTTTAGTTTAGTGTAATTTACTAAATGAGTTGAGAAGACCTCTGATCTGACTCGGGATTTTGACAGACATAGATTTCCGCGCCAAGGCCGTGTGAGTCGTGTTTACTCATCTAAGTATGTATTATTGGTAGGAGAGGCCATAAAGTATCAAGTGAGACGTTTGAGTTTGAAGTACAAGCTAAAGCCAGTGCCGCCATTGGTTGAGGCTACTATGATTACCTATAACAGCGTCCAAGCACCGGGACATACTTAATTGTGCAGGATACGCATAGTAAAATCATCATGGCATGAATAAATAGATATCCAAATGACTAACACAAGGTCACCGAACACCATCACTACCGGCGATAATTTAGGCATTTACACCAAATAAAGAATTATATCCAATACATACCGATACCGTACAAAATTATGTAATGCAAGTGATACAATTACGAGAGGTTACGACGGCTTGCCATATCAATTGAATAATGTTAATAAAGATTAGCCACTCTGCCCTGTGTCCCCTGAATAAGTACACAACAAGATTCCTGACGTGGATCTCTATTGCCTGGAAAGTCCGACTCTGCGCAAACTGCAGGTTAAATAAATATTTATTAATAATCTCATTTAGACACCAATTTGATTCTTGGAATACGTACTCTAGCCTGCTGATTAGCATTTCTCTTGTTGACAATTGGTAGTGAACAATAGTTGTGGGATTACAGTGGAAGCAGACGTATCAACTAATTCCTCCAAAGTTGGATGAAGCTCAACAAACAAGCTAAAATACATTAGGCAGAGGCTCATGAGTGGAATATGTGGGGATGGGCAGATTTAATTTAAGTGTAGCAGTAGGAAAGCCGAGTGATATCTACAACGTGGAAAACTCAAGCGAGGCAAGGATCTCATAATCATAAAGTCGAACCGAGTCGTTTATGTTTTTTATGCGAATTAGACTCAGTTCTGTTTCTGGAGTTTATGGACATGTGACATGTGCTATGTAAATAGGTAAGCCTCCCTCAATCTGGCAATGTGCATAAAATAAGTATAAAACGGAGATTCAGCCTGACACAATGATAATGTCAATGGGGACGGTGTATGATGACGAGCTTTTTCTTTTTACTTGAGCGAATCTAATATTTTTTTCCATATAACATTTTATTAACACGAAACTTCCTAAAATTATGAATTATGCTAATGGTTCTCCTTCCGCTCTCGCAAAGTTACAAACCAGTGAACTAGGAGTCCATTGTCCCACCCATGCCTTTGTCTCCCTTTGTAAATCCGTCTCAATACCAACACTACTGAACTCCTATTGTGGTTTCTAGTACATAGTAGCTTCCAGCGAACTACAAAGCGAGAGCAGCCCAAGCATCAACCAGATTGGAAATTATGAGCTATCAACCCATGAATTCGTGCAAATTACTGAACTTAGGATGATAGAATCCTGGCTCAATTGCATAGCTGAGCAAAATCAAGAAAAATTATTATCAAAATCATTGGCCAAAATCACAGAAAATTAAGCGTACAAATTAGAAATCAGTTTAAAAATCAAACAATCTAAATCAAATAATTGATTTTAAATCATTTTTTGTTTTTTGGTATTAAAATCAAGATAAAATTCAAATTTCTAAAGATTGATTTTGTAAACTTTATAAAATCATCAGTTTTTTCAAAATCGAAATCATTATTTTATTGTCGAGGGTTTTGCCTATTGTCAATTCTGCTCATTGACCGAATTTCACACATTGCAGAATTATTAGGTCAATTACTTTGCTAGTCTTATAGCTTAGAAACATGTTTAAGCTCAACTATTTATTCACTCCTGCTTGAGTTTCTTAGAGATACGCTATGTTGCACCTTGAAGTTTAGGGTTCTTTGCCAAACTTCCAAACCGTAGAGAAAGAGAGAGAAGCGAAGCTGTTTATATTGTAGGATAAGTACCTCTTCCAAGGGAGTGAGGGTTGTTCCAGCATAGTCTTCAGTGGACACTTCAGGCCCAGACCCGCCGCTCCGATTCCCGTAAGGATCTATTCCAAACCCATTAACGACGCCTGAAACAGATGAAGAACTACTCATGGTCGTTGTTTTCAGCATGCTTGCCAGCAGACGCCCAAAAAACTTAGTCTTCAATATGTATTCAACATTTCTTAGCTCTGCAAACTTTTTGGGAAAATGTATTATAATTCCTGAGCTGGACGAGACTCATCTATTTATTTATTGTTCACAGATTTACGACCGCGTGTCAAGTTTTACAACTCTTGACTTGAGCTTCACTGATTTTCCTTGAGCCGGAGTGGCTGGCAGGGAAGACAATGAAGTGTTGTTCTTAGAACCCGTTGATTCCAATGCGTGTATATGGAGAACTTGAGTTAAAGTTCAAATCTCTAACTTAAGAATTTGGTTCAATTTCAGTAGTTGAACTATGTCTCCGTATAATAACTATAACTGCTGCGGTATAGCAGTGGACTCGTGAGTCGTATTCAGACTCGGAACCTTCCCTCGTTCCCTCTTTGCGGTCACACGCCTCAATACCACTACTGCCCAATATAATGTATAATGACCGATACAGGAGGCTCTTCCATTCAACTCTATTAATTTATCTCACAACAAAAATAAAGGAAGTGTACAATATTGGGATTATTAGCCCCTCGTGTCCACTTTCCCACAGTAGCTACCTACACGTTTGAGTCACAGTTTGTTATTGGACTGACGTACGTACGTAGTTCCACAAACACCGTCTCTTCTTGATTATCTATCAAAACTTTTTGTAGATTCAGCACGTTCGTTCTTTCTCGTCTGGACAAAGTCAAGTTTCTAAGCGAGAAATGAATAAAGTCCAGATTCCAACTTTCACTTCTTCTCCTAAGCTTCTTATTTTGTTTGAGATTGGAGATATGGCTATGATTTAATATTTCTTCAGAAGTCACTATCTCGCTCGAGAAGAGTCAAGAGTTAAAATTGCACATTGAGACGAATGGGCTATCTTCCAGTCAGTCACTGTAGAGTTAACTGTAATTGTGCTCTGAGGACCTTTTCGAGTCCCTCTCCAGGCTGAAGTGAAGTGTGAATGCTGAGCTGCCTCGTCTTCCCAATCACTATTTTTATGACCCCAGCAGCGTCTTTATGCACACATGGAGAGATGCAGACGGAAGAGATTGACTGGAGGGTTGGTTGGAATAAAGTGCTACTGTAGCGTTGTTCCTACTGTCACAATTCACCGTGCTAGCTCGGCTAACCCAAATCTCCAGCCTTCTTCAATTCACGCCTCAACTCCTTTCCATTCAGATTATTCTAAGTGTTGGAAGAAATTTTTAAAATGGAAAGTATGTAATCCGAACTGGGTGACAATAGGTTTGAAGAAGATTAGGAGACTTTTAGCTGAAGCGACGCTTGGGAGACGACAGAAGGCTTTGCTGGTTGGAAAGAGGAAGAAAATAGGTAGCGGGTAGGAGCGGGGAGAGAAAGGCCTCAAACGCATGACCACTCCATGGAGGACTGATCCGGGTTTCTACTGTCTTGGGCCCACATGGTGCACTAGCAGTACTTTGCCACTTCCTCTGCCACGGATCTCACTCCGACTACAAGTTATAATGTTAAACTGCTTCTGTGGAAATAAATGGATTTAAGTAAAGCTCTGGGCAACTCAACTGCTATCATTTTGGAGTAGAACAGGATGTGATAGGATGTTAGTTGAATATGCCTTCGATACTCTTCCGATTGTCATGACCAGAAGGAGAAAAAAATATTCTGTCCCATTGTTAAGCTCCTGCTACTTGTGCTCTGCTGGATTTAATGTCAACAAATGATAAGGTTGTTAGCACGAGATGTTTCGCCTTGTATTTGGATGAGTGACTTGTTCCGACATTTGATATTTTCACAGCAGCTTCAAGCGCATCTGTTTATTCGGATTCGCATTAGAGTAGGCAGTTATACAGAGCTAAGGCTAGCTTCGGTTCTTTTGATTTCTTAGGGCGACCTAAAACCGAAGCGAACCGAAATCATCGCTTCAAAAAAAAAAGTCAAACTGAACCGAAAATTAATATTTATCAGATGGCTTCGGTTTGGTAGAATCCAAACAGAACTAGTGTAGCTTTTTTATCAAATTGAAACCGAACCGAAACCCGAAACGAAAAATACAATAAAAACTTCAGACAGATATCGAACCGAAAACCGAAAACTACGGAGTAACCGAAACCGACGGTTCAACCGAAGTAAACCGAACCAAAGTCAACCTTCTATAGAGCTGCCCATAAGGGTTAGAGTGAGGAAAATGTTTCGAATTCTCGGCTTCCACTGTAACCTTCCACTATTCTATTAATTCTAGAAAGATTATGTGTATTTAAAGCCCTATGGGCTTCTGTAAAAATCTAACAATCAAGAGTATTAACCAAACATCGCGTATGTTGGAGAACTGGAGCTGATCTGATAAAAAAAATTACAGAATTGAAGGCAAAATTGACGTATAAATACAATGAGCCACATTTTATCTGCTTCATTCTCATTAATTATTGATATAAACAAGTACCAACGCACGGTACTTGGCATAAAATATCTGACATATCGAAATGGACAACTTGTCAGCGGAATTTATCAAGTGCTGTGGCTTGCTGGGTAGATACGAAGAGTCCTTTGGCTTTTTTCTACAACACAAACTCTCAATCTTGGAGAATTATTGCATGAACATAATGTTGTTTACTACGATGAAATTTTACAATTTCGAAGGTTAATTATTTTTTTGTTTGATTATTCACCAAGTTTTATAAATATACCAGAATAGATTTACTTCTGTTCGGATCATTTCAAAATAAGCATTCCAGATTTGATTCAATTGACACGTAAGTATGCTACAACAGGATTACATTTGATCTGCAAATAATATTGCTGAGATAGACCTAGTAATTTTGTAGTCAACCAGTTATGGCAAGTTTCAATTCCATAAGCCTTAACAGATCAATGTTGAAAATGTCTTACGTTAATTAAGTATGCAATCGTATTTTAAATTGTAAAAGCTGACATGAAGATCAAGAACGTACTTCAAATCCTGTAATAATAAGATTTGCGATAAGCCTCAGAATACACAACAATAGACACAAACATTTATGTTTTCATGATCCGGCAAAATTGCTCTGTCAGTACATGTAAATGTGGTTATGAGGCAATAGAATATGCTAATGTGAAAAATATTAATTACTTGTTACCACCGCCTGAACAATGAAGCAAAGGAAAGGAACCGTATTGTTGTAAGACATACCAACTGAGCCAACTAAATTATTAGCTTTTATTCAACAATGGGCAAAGTCAGTGAAGGTATGCATATGCATTTGTTTCACAAGTAACTTAATACCCTGTGGTAACCTGTCAGGTCGATTTAATACAGCATGAATCATATCATAACTGACCCGTTTCCCTCTTCAGTCGCTGGGCTCTGGCTGCTTTGGTGAGAGATGAGCTACGAGCTTATTAGCTCAGGTCATTGTTTTCAATTTGTAGTTGGCCTGCCTGGTCTGGCTGTGACAGGGGATGACGCAACGTGAATTGAGATGAGGTACACCTCCTGCCGCTTCATGCCGTTAAGATAAGGCACTATTGTTTTCTTTACAGAATGAACCACGCTGGTCGCTCGTCGCCTCGCCTGGCCGACGGTTATAAGTACGTTATTGTACCTATTTGGAATTTAATTTGCATTTTATGTGGAGGCTTCACAGATTCACTGATAACCAACAATTAAGTGTGTGCATACTTTTAACTCCTGCTCGTTGAGGCTTATCTGGAGACTCCAAACGCACGTTTCTTTCAATTTTAAGCAGTTAAAGAAAACCCCTATCAGTGTCAGCCAAGGTCTTCGGCTAAACGTGTGGGTCGCACAACGCAACACTTGTTGTGAAATATGAAGATGACCTGGCAGTGATTAGAACAAAATTTCAATTTGGAATGCATTGTGCAGGTGGACGTAACTTGAAACCTAATGTCAGTTTACTTGTTGCATTCGATTTTCGTACTCGTACTACAGTAGTAGCACTGCAAATTGTGTCAGTATTAATCAAAATTGTAAACTAGGGATGCGGATGCGAAGCGAACAAAAGTCAGTTTTTATCGTTTGCGTGACACGTAAGACGTGCAAGCAATGCATTTCAAAATTCTAGGCTAAATAAATGCCTTAGGCAACCTTGACTTTAAAATTACGCAACGTTTATTATGCCGATATGGAGGTGTGGGTGTGAGTAATCAAAGCAAAATCTCCATGAGTGGCGTCTGAATTAAATTCCAAGAATCGAAAGATGGCAATCTATGTAGCTGGACTTAACACAGTGACGACATCAGATTTGGTGAGTCAATTCAGCCAAAAGTTCGCACTTCCCTTAATTATTTTCATTCATCCCAATGACCAGCTTAGGAGATATTTAAATGTTTGACCAGCTAGTTCTGATCCGTTCTATAGGAAGTCGACGAAATAACATATTTACAATATTTACAGGCAGAGTTAAATCAAGATTTTCCTAGTACAAGGGAGATGCAGAAACGCAGTTTTAAATTTTCAATTGTAAAATACGGATTAACTGTCATTGGCTAATAAAGTGAAATGATTTTGGAATTAAACATATTTAATATGACGTGTGCAATGACTTATTGTGCTTGAAAACAACTAGAAACGCTGAATTGGTTTGATGAGTGAGGACACAGAAACTAAACAATAGTGGCATTGGAGCCTATATGTAGCCAACCCAAGTTTTGAATTACATAATGCGTAGTTGAGTCATGGGCATCTCTTGGAATTTGGTGATCCACTAATAAAGCTCTCCGCTATAGCCATTAATTTATCTGCACTATTCAGAGCCTTCGCATTCTCATTCACATATACACCTATTCTATTCGGAAATGAAATTTGCCAAACGAGACAAAATATGTATAATGTATAAGTGTAGTGAGCAAAAAGGAGAGAAAAAAATTTGCACTCCGCTCGTTTCTCTTGTCTTGACCATTTATGGATTGTGCAAGGTAAAAGTCGCGTAGGTTTTCTCATACAAAGGTTACCTCCAAGTACACAGAAATTAAAGGTAGTAGGTAGTACTACGTAGAGACGCTTTTTAACAACTTTTTTCCCAACTAACTTAAGCTGCAGAGAAGGCAGAGAGGCTTAGAAATATTTAGTCATATCCCTCGTCCGAATATGAAATCCAGTCTTCAATTTGCAATTGAGAATCACGCCAAGCCTCTCAAATCTCTCTCTCCATCTCGCTTCCCATCGGCTCAGCTCTTTCCCAAAGGCTTGAGTCTCTTCAGAAACAATTATTCGAGAAGCCCTATTGTATGCAAAGCTTAACGGCCTGGACTCTCCACTTGAGACTACAGAGGAACGGAAGAGAGCATTATTATTATTAGGCGAACAAGCGTCTCTGCAAATTAATTCACTTCTACCCGCATTTCATACATTTCCTCAGACTCCCAACGCTTCCAGTTCAGTTTCAACACGAGTAAATTAGGCCCCAAACTCCCGTTTAACTAGTTCTCTGTCGAATGAAGACTCAATCTTCATAAATACGTGTTAGTGTGCTGTGGTTGGTTTCATTCAGTTGTCTACGGGTGTTTTCATTTGTTGGTGGTTCCAGTATTTTGGAGATTTTGGAGCTTTGGCATACCAGCTACAGCGGAACTTCAATTTAAGGTATCATATGGTAGAGCAGGCACGACGGACACGGCTTACGGTACAAGAATTGACTGGTTTTGCAAGCTAGCCTCGCCATATTCCTGTCAGGCTCCTGTTCGGTTGACGAATTTGAATGTGGCAAATCTGGTTCAGATGTTTTTCAATAGCATGCCATTCTTTGGTGTTCAACTTCTTGGGCCGCTGGCCGTGAAAATTCCAAATAGAAAAGTATTTGAAATTGGATTATTAATATATTTCTTTGACCGCTGAAGTTTTGGATTTTTTGATTGATAGTTAGTCAGTCTTTGTCAAGATTTGGCAGTAGGCTAAAACTTTTCTGCCGCCTCTGCGAAATTGTATGTTATAAAAAGCGTGTAAAGTAAACCTGATTTAAGGCAAACTGTGGTGGTTACAGTTGAGGTTTAGCTTTGCATCGGCATCAGAGCTTAGATCAGTCTATGGATATGATGTTAATGTACGTGATGCCGACGAGGTATGCGTCATAGATTTGATATGATAAACATCCCACGCACTGACAAGGAATTTCCTTCGGGAATATTTGCAGTATATAGCGAAATATTCAAGCAATATCTAAGCTTGGAGTCTCCTTATGTGAAAGGGGAAACTTTTTGATTAATAATTTGTTAAAATCACGCCCACATTAGAAGAAAGACGGTAGGCATTGACAATGCCAGTACTTATGAAGATTTCTCTCACACTGCGCCCAAACCCGCATCCGCGTCCCATGCCCAAAAATATATTTGGCAAACCTAAAACCTGGGGCTGCTAGAATTGGAATGAGAAATTACGTTGAATTTCCATTTTGAAATAATATTGTTGTGAAGCAATGACGTCAACTGCAGTCCAACTTTGGAGCGTTTCTGGTTAAGGAATCGGAATGCATTGTCTCAGAAATTAATTTGCATTTAGAATCATTCCAACTGTTTTCACTGAAAATCAGGTTCTGGTAGGATATTTCTGGCCCATCCAAATTCTTGGTAAAACTGGAATAAACTATTTTTACTGGTCTTCATTGTACGTATGTAGCGAAAACTAAATTTGCAGCGGCTTCCTTAGCGTTTAATTACGCTCCAGTATAAACTTTTAATCCCGGATATGGATTAATTTCTTGGTCACGGTAACAAATAGGAAAACCTTGCATTTGTTTCCATAGTAGAAATAGTAGAAATACTATTTTTAAGATCCACACCATTTAAAAAACATATCCGGAACGGAATGTCAAGGTTATTTGCACAATTATACAGTGCATGCTATGAAAGTTTGATTTATTTTCTCATCAATTTGATTATAGACAAATATATCAGTATAATAAATCATGTAGTAAAATCTTTATATGTTCATGGTCGAAATATTAATATACTTACTCATGAAAGGGGATGGCAAATAAGTTCCCTGCAAAAATATTCTTTCGAAAAAGTGCATCTAAAATTTACATTTCTGCCCTTTAACGTTAAGCTTAAAATTCCGGTCAGGTTTAGTTGAAACAGGCTAGGCTAGCTAATATATTCTGCAATTGGATTTAATTTATAATAGTAAAGCTTGGTTAGGACTGGCAGAAATAGTTTAAGCGGACAGACTTATTCGAGTGAACATTTTGCTGGGAAACAATTTCGAGGTAATTGTTCCGTGTGCGACTGTTTTACGGGGAACTTTTACGGTAGAACCAGCTAAAGTATGCATAAATATTAATGTAATAAATACAAGAATATAATTGAGGAGGAAGAAGATGCAACTATTACGTAGCATGTGAAATAGTTTACAGAGAACAATATAAGCTGATATAAGCATCCTGAATTTCACAGGAAGTAAAAAAACAGATTAAATTGGTGTCTGTTTAAATATTTTTCCATGCCCGATTATAATTATCATAATATAAATAGTGCATGCAGATATTATTCATTGAGTCTGTACACTTGAGTATCCTAAATTGGAATCTTGGATGGTTTAGACCTAACAGACAGGTGTACATTGTTGACAGAGGAAATATTCTATTATATAATCATACATTAGGCAAACAAAGCCAGCCTGCTTGTACTTTCATGAATCCTCTGGCCATCAGGATCAACTTAAGTAGGATTACTATTATTAAACAGAAATAAAGCCAAGGCTTGGATTCTATACTTGTAAACTGTAAACAAGCACGGTAATAATTATTCATCTTCTGCCTCCTTGCCTTGTCAAACCTTTTGTGAGAAATAACTGATAAGAGCCTCCTGTCAGAACAATGGAAGTGAGGCTGCGAGGAAGGATATTTTAATAGAAATTAAATAATCTTAAACTAAGATTTTAAATCCCAAAATCTTGTGTAACTTATTGCTTTGGAATATCATGAAATAATCACGACGGCTAATTATCGCTTACGTAGACCCTTTCAAATGTTTCTGTTTATCCAACACGTCATTCTCATTATAAATTAGTATGTTACAGTTTGATTACTTGTTCAGGCCAGACAGTCCCCTCTGCCTATTATCTGTCTTTCTGTCCGGTTTTGAAGTTTGGAAACAATCCTAAGCTTCAAGGTGTAAGGTACCGTGAGGAATTCCAACTGAAGACGAAATAATTTATTGAAATTGAATATGTTTCCAACCTACGTACAACAAGTAAAGTTATGGGCTAAATAATTCTGCAGCGTGTGTTTATGTAAATATATCTGAAAAACGGTCGATTTGCCCTTGATATGTATCAAGCTAAGTGCATTGATTCGTGGGTTGCTAGTTAAACTTGTGATAAATAAATGTGTAGCATGTGATAATTGAACTACTTACAGATTGATTGAAAGCCTAATTAACGATGAAGGTGCTCCTTCCTACGATTATTTATATAAACAGATAATGCCTGAGACATCAATATTTGTACACTCCGCCACAGATTCGTTCTTTTTGTGAACAATCAGAAGGAAAATAAGTAAGCCATTGAAAAATGCCTAGAATCTACGTTTCAGCAATGAAATTATCATATGCTCTTGCGTCGTACACCCGACAAATAGGATTACCTACATACTTAATACAAATATCTTAGAACTCAAGCATTTGTCCAGAAAACGGAAAGAAACTGTAACATGCGTGTTTATATCCGTCCTACCACTGCAATAAGCGTTAACAAATACACGGTGAAGATTATCGAAATCGAGAGGACAAGAGCTGAATAGCGGAGTGAATGTATTACTAGCAGGAGCTGAAACCAGCACCTGCTGAACTATGTATAGGATTTAGAATGATTGAGTGAACAATCATGAGTTGACATTCAACCCCGGCCCGGCCTTGGCCTCAACTTTCTATTTATTTGGCAAATTAAAGTATTTTAGCAGGAGCGTTCGCACCTTCCTTTGTCTCCGACATGACTAACCAATTCCCTACAGTTTCCAAGTGTCTAAATTCAGACAGAGATTTATATTGTTTCGACTTACTTGAATCATGCATCCTTCATGCTGCAATTTGCATTAAGTGAATGAAATGTATTTGGAAACAAGTAGACACAACTGAACACTACTAGCAAGCTAATTAGTTCGATACGAATCAAAAACTCGGTCAACCTGTTGTAACTCAGCGAATAAGTAATTCCAAAGCAGATTTGCAATATTTAAATTGGCGTGGTCCAGTACTTTGATGTAACAAAAACGCAGAAAGTTCTGGACACAAGTGCATAACGATGTGCCGGCGAACTTCTCTTGGAACAACCCTGTATGTTTCAGAAAAAGTCAAATGCAATTCTTGAGCGAAATTAAGGCGTTTCAGCGCTTGTAAAATATTTATAGTGTTGAGACTGAGAGTGTTTTGAAGCGGATATCACGGCATCGAAGATTGAAATATGATATGTTCACGTAGACGTTATTGATAGATTGTGATTACAAATGGAATAGTTAAGTAATGGATCGTATCAATTATAGATATAGATAGCTGATAAGCGATAGGATCATAATTGATGTGCTGATGCTGAGGTTAACCTTGTCTCTTCCATTTTTGCAAAATTGCAGGTCCACGTCTTCTGAAGTTCTCCTTTTGGCCATTCTCTCCACCTGTCAGAATTAATTATGGTAGCAGACGGCGTTCGGCCCACGACGGTCCTCTCGGTCCAAAAATATGATTCTGGACCACCTGTTGTCCCTGCATCCTCGCCCGATGGACAACTGGTAAGCACTTCAGTAGAATCTCTCTCATGTTTATTTACCAAGCCAAACTACTTAAGGATCATGGACAAGGAGTGATATCACGCCCATGCTGGACGCTCATATTAAAATTTGTACATAAACCAAAAGATAATATTATTGTTTTGATGAGGAACCGTGTGATCACAACCATTTTGTCTCGACTTTGTCAGCATGCTACTTGGATAAACAAGCTAGGCAATAAATCCTGGATTTGACATTAGGGAGGATTGTCTAATAGGCCGATTTTGTATCTAAGACCATATTTAGATTTTGATGGTGAAGAGCTAGCCAGTCATTAAATCTTCGAAGGAAACTTGCCAATTCTGAACCATACCTTCTTCTAAGTTGTTCAACGTGAAACAAATAAATGGCAATGCTAACACGTCGCAAACGGGTGCCGTTGTAAACCGTGACACCAGAAACCGCGAATTGGAATAACAATACGGCGGGCCACGAAACACTGAGACACGAATAAAGTTAGATAATTCAAGTTAGTATCGGTTTTCCGAAAATATTTAACTATGGTTAGGAGCGATTTCATTAAAGCAACATTTCATATTTCAAACATACTGTAATTTTGAGAAGTGTCGCGATATTTATGTAGCAATTTATGGGCTGTCGTGGTTTTTGGTGTCTCGGTTTTCACCTGGAACCGGGTAACCTCGATCTGAGCCGCCTCGTATTATGGAATCTAAGGTTTGATTCTGTAAGCCTACTTGAACTTCCGGAGTATCAACCACGTTATTTTATTATACCACATTTTGCAATAAACCCAATCCAAAATGCATAGCCTCACTTGAATACTTCCATGTCCAAATATGGAAGAAGGACAGGAGATAGCATTGACTTGACGAGTGGAGGGCATTTGGAATGGAAGAACTCGTTTTCTGTAAACTTCATCCATTATTCGTCCTTCATCAGTCCCTGCATTTTTACTGCTTGCCCTGTACTCGTATATCTCTCCATTGCGAGACTGCATTTCCCGACTCACACCGTGCGTGTCACGTGTCAACGCCAAGTCCGCTTATCTTGTCTTGACAAACATAAACATTAGAATCGAGACATATTGCTATCACCTCAACAACTCGTCAAGCGAGTCTATTGAAAGGTTCAAGTGCCTTGACAGAGATTCCTGGAAGCCCTGACTTTTTGACCAAACAAGAAAATAGACAAGCTTCCAAATCTCAGAATTACGAATGTACTTAAGCTTCTTTTCCCTTCTGAGTTCTGAGCCAGCAGGGTCCAACAAGTCAAGGTTCACATTCCTCTCAAATCCTAACAAGAAGAGAAAATTACTTGACCCCAACTATACTTTGTTATGGTCCAAAATCGGAAAGAATTGGAATGTAAGCTGTAAAGCCTCTTACGTAATCTTGAAACTTTCAATTGTAGTATTTACGTTTCACAGACAAGTTTAGCATGTCGCATGTTGAATGTCCACGCGATCAGATTATACCGTATATTGTACATTTTCTTGTGGCATGCAACAAGTGGAATATATATGTGTTGGAAAATGGAACTATAGTAAATCATTCTGAACATCGGATTACACAATACATTTCTAAATTCCTATTCGGAGCAAACCTGATGAAAAATTAACTGGTAAAATAATAGTAAACACGCAGTATTCTAAATGAAAAGAAAGTTTAAAAAAAATATCGTCTATGTGCGAAATTGCATATGAAGTTTTAGTTTGGCTTGTACTGCATAAAAGCAATTTGTGTCTGGAATACAGACCTTGGACGTGAAAGTGAAAGTATTCGCCTCCGCTAAATGCAATTTCCTACGCAGCTAAATTAATCGATTATAGTCTCGGTATTCCGTTGTAGGGATTTAACATTCGGAACTAATCTCTATAAGGCTGGACATTCACATTCACTACTAAATCTAAGTATTGCTAAACCTTTCTCATTACAGCCCACTCGGAGCTGAATCCGTATAAAGCTCATTAAGCCTCGCACTTGACTGATTTTGAGTCGACGACTGTAAAAATTAAGGAATTACGGGGCTTACATTAATCCGATAGCTACACATACAGTATGCTGAAAACTTTTCCAATTATTAACTAACTTCTAATGAATGAGGGATTATGCTTTCACTCGTTACACAAAAGGGATAGGATCAACAGTACCTATGTAACTGACTTTGGGTGTAGCTTCATCCAATATAAAATTTATAAAAGGCTCTATAGCAAATTCTATCTTATACAGTGTTCTAGTGAAAGCAATGAATATGCATTGAATTTTCCCCCACAGAAATCTAGCATAGGTTGGCACTTGGTCCTGCATAACTCCGATTTCAATCCTTGAGGCAATGCAAATACACGATGAATTATTCCAGATATAGGAACACAGCCTCATTCACAAAATTACAGCAATATTTGCAGTCCACTTCACGATTTGTACTTTTATTTATAAATTATTTTATTACTGATTCATAATTTCTGATTCTGTTGTTTCCAACAAAATCGACATTTGGTTATTTATGTTTTGCAGGAAAGCTAATGTTTTTTCAACTCTGATTAAAAATGGCGGTAAAAAAGCAGATTTTACCCGGTAGCTAGTATGATTTTGCCAAATACAGATTCGTACCGGAAGAGTTTCAAAAAAATTCGGTGAAAAAGCAAAAAAAGGCTGACTTATTTTTCCATGAATCATAACTAAACTAGTATTTACTATGAATTTACAATTATTTATTGCGGACTGTTAATTCACATAATAAAGCATATCAAATACAGTCAAAGAGTTTCTTTCGTAGCGTCAAATTATAAACCCATATAATTCCGTATTCTTGAATTACGTGGATACAGACGAATTGAAATATCGCATTCAATTAATTGTTTTGCATAGCTATTAATTAAACACATTTTTTGGAATGCTGCTCTATTTAAGATTTTGAGCTCCGATGTACTGACGAACCTCTCTGCAATTTGTTTGTCTCCACCCAACTCCCAAATGTCATGGATAATAGGAAATATGGATTAGAAGTAGAAAAAAGTATTAAGACTCACGTAGAGCTTGGAATAAGATGATCGTGGAATTTCAACCACGCCTCGGATAATTCATGGTTAAGTAGATTTTGGCATGCTGAGGCTCCAACAACTGGAGGAGATAAGGCCTTCGCATCTCCGCGTTCTCTCTCAAGTCAAAAACCTTTGTGCAAATATTATAATTATTCTTTGGGTGGAAAGGGGAAAAGTGCTGGTTCATGTTCAGGCCCACACAACGTATGAAAGTCTTATTAAACCCAGCGAGTAACTTTAGGCCTCATATTTCATTCCCTCTCCTGCTTCAGAGGCAGTGACAAGGTCAGAGCCAAACTGACATCTGATACCTCGTTAAGGGTTTCCTAAGAGTAATCCGTTAACAATAAGCCTCTCAGTTTCCAAGTCTTGTCAATTTATTTGACCAAATTTTCTCACGTCATCTTCTTATTAGTTTCTGACCTTGTCAGGCAAATAATAAATTACCCTAATGCCCTAGTGCAGGATTAAATTACGCTAGAGGAGAATTCAACAAAAATTCTCAGGATAAGCACATCACATCGGCAAACACACACACTGCAGCACAAAATCTACACCCACTACTACTTATATTATGTAGTGAGCATAATTGACATTTTCATATTTGCAGACCACAGTGGGCAAGGCTTGAAAGAAATGCGGTGGATTAGGTGCGCAATGGATCAACTTGCGGTAGGCAGCACTGTACGCAACGGGATATACAAAAACATGGGCCTGACAGCCACGCACACAGCCGTAACGCTCCTACGGCGAAAAATCCATGTTTTTGAAAACTATCACTATCATATTCCAGCATTCAGTTCCGTACAGGTTCTTACCGATTGGTGAATTCGATTGTGACGGGTTTCAGTGCATTCATTGTTGCACGTTTGCATTCAGTCGAATTCGTCAATCCGTCAGATCCTTCCGAGAGCTGCAGACTGAAATCTGGCATTGATAGTTTGCAAAACCAAAAACCACCGAGTTCTTGTTCGCTGCGAGCCTCATTGTGTGTCCAAATAGTTTCAATTGTATGATATAATTAGGAGAAGCATATTGTACACTAGCATGGCTTAGTTTTTTATTTGAAGCCTGGAAGTGTTAGGCAATGTTTTAAGAAGAAATTACTCCTGGTTCGTCAGTGTATCCCTTAGCATTAAAACTTTATTGAATTTTATTATGAGGATGCGGACTATTTTCCGCTGTGTTGTACTCAAAACTCGAAGATACTTAGACAGGATAGTTATTTGGAAGACACTGAGGTGAGAAGACTCGGGGCATAACTACAGAAGATGCGCAAAATATCACGGCGTAGTATAAAGCCAGAGATAGAAGACGAGATTGATGTTTATAGCTATTTCGGACTCAAGTGGTATCCGTCTAAATTAGGTTCCCCTTTCCATTTCATTTACAAACTCAAGCAAGAGTTACGTTCGAGCCTAAGTGGTTTGTAACGTAGCGAGAACCATCAAACCGGCCCTTTGTAAACCCAGCCTCGTCCACTCGTGTAAGAACTGTGAGGAAAATATGAAGTTTTCATTCACGAGTTTTGTAATATGTTTTTAAATAAAATAATTAGTATGCATGTTGGAGCACTTGGGAATGACAGACGTTATTATTTCTCCTTTAGCTCATCCCTTTGTTTCTGATTAGGCTTTTTATTGATGCCAGGAGCCAGAGAGATTTCCTCTGGCTCAAGACCTCTTATGCCCATTCAAGTTATGACTTCATGTCGTGGGCAGGAACGTAATTATAATATAATATTTTCATGCAATAATGTATTCCTCATGTCAGGCATGCACCCAGGCAGATTCTGAGTAGAGAGCGGGATGGGCAGGAGGGCCTATAGCAAGTCCGCATGACAAATGAAGCCAAAGTGAATTTACAATTTTCAACTGTTTCTTTGACATTAAATTTGCTCATATCCCACAGAACTATAAGCCTAAATGATTGTCCAACTTGTTGTTCTTCAAAGCATAATTTGATAGGACATTGGACAGGGAGGGGGAAATGTAGAGGCCAGAAATATCCCATCACGTCATGACAAGGGCGTTGAGAACTTTTAGCAATTTTTTGCATCACTTCAGCAAGATAGAAATTCCAAACCGGAGTTCCACGCCTTCACTTGTTCCTCTTCTTTTGGATAAACAAGGAACAAGTGTCTCGTTCAGCATTTCAGAACAATGCATTTTGGACATGAAAATAGGCCTACTTGTTGCAGAAATGTTTAATTAATCAGCCATAAATCATCGTCAAAATTAAAATGGTATACTTTCAAAAAGGTTGATGCTGCATTTAAGCTGTATCTAGTACAGTGGAGCTCCACTTGGCATATTTACAAACCATGAGTTCTACGCTTTTCCTTAATTCAATTTTCAAACCTTAATTCATTCAGGCCGGATTGCTTGATTGCAGTGATGAAATGAATTTAAAAGAAAGCTTCTAATCAGCCAAACTCTACAAAGAATTCATGTAAAAATGCCTGCACATGACTGCAAAAACTGTAAATTCTTTTTGTCAAGCTATTTTCATTGCCTGTTTGCTTTAAGGAACACTGTATAAAGAATAGAATGTTGACCAAGCTCTTTTGGAACAGCTCCCGAACACTAAGCAAAACATTAAAATGCTAATACTGAATCAATAAAAAAGCAGTATTACATGATAAATACATTTAAGAAAGTAAATACAAGCGAGCCAATTAAAAATTACTGGATGCTTGCTGGAGTCAAACCAGCTAAACTCACCGAAGGTGAACATGTTTGAAACTAGAATCCAGCATAATTAAGTCCGAGCCCATTAGGTGTGTGCACAGAGCGAAATGATATAATTTACCTTCCGCCAAGTAAAAGACATTTGAGTGCCTGACGTCACACTCTTCTCGGCTTAATATTATTCAGCAGAGACATAAAAATTTATATTTCCACAACTTTTACACCAATTAGCAAGGCAGTAAAAGAATTGAGAAATGGAGTCCAAGGCTTCTTCATTGAGCGTTTCGTTTGGTTAGAAGACTTGTGCTAATCAGCGGTCAAAACAAACAGGAGGGGCGTCACCAGCAGTCCAGAGAATCCCCCCCAAATATTAACCAAGGCTAGATTTCTAGATGTTCAATATGAACAAAATGTCGTTTCTAGTTCAAACATTTCAAATTCTTACATTAAAACTGAAAAAAAGAAGCAAAACCCAATTGAACTACAATATCCCTCGGCCTCATGTGTTGAAAAATCTGGAACTAGTTTCCTGACCCTCCCGAATTCGAAGCCTTGTGAAGCCTCTGAAAACAAGACTTAGCATAATAACCTCACTTAAGTCCAGTTCAACTCAAACGAAGGTGACAGAGCCTTAAATGATATTAAAATCAGTAAGTATACAGTCCCAAATCTCAATGTATGGAAGATTCGGGGGCATTTGAAATGGTAGGGATGAGATGGAAGGATCTTTTACTCCATGGGATAATGTACCATTATTACATGTATTACAATTGTTGAAGCACACAAAAAACAAAACAAGGAGGCATGTAGGCATCCCAACCAGTCTGCATATGATTAAGGTGTACACTAGTGCTAATACAGCGTGCAAAAAATGCATTAGAAGGTAAATATGTAAGTAAAGGAAGGGAGCTGAGGTAAGAAGCCCGTAGCAGCACACTGGGTTGACTTGGACTGCAGTGCAGAGCAGAGACTGCAGCAGCCTACAGAGCGATAGGATTACCTTTGAAGCGGTTTTCGTTCATCTCCTTCAGTTTAGATTTAGATAGTGAAAACAACTCATCGCCCACACACTTCTCTGTCAGGCCAAAACGCCAAGCCAAACCGAGTCAAAAGTTCCAAAAGCCTCTCTCCAGCCCAATACATAACCATTATTTAGATTTGAGTTTGAACAACAAATCAGAGCTCATTTCCTATTCGGGGAACTGTAGCAGAGGAAGTAAAGTGCTCGTACTCCCTTCCTTATCCCACTTTGCTAAAAAAAATAACAACATCTCATTGACCCTTTCGCTGATCGAGTCAAGTCTTTGTGGGAAGCACAAAGGGATGGGACCTCCTGTGCTCAGAGATCAGAGCCTGCCAGCACCTTGACGCCTTTTGGAAAGCGCTCAATCTCAGAATTTCATTCGGTCGGCCCATCGACTTGAGTGGGTTCCATTGTGGCTCAGGAAGAAGTCCTCTTTGTTTGAATTTGCTCAAGTGGACATTTCTCTAAAAAAAACGTCTCAGACTCAAGAAGCCTGATAGACTCTCAATTGTTTTTGCTCATCAGAGCTCAAAGTGTCAAGTTGCCTGTTTTTGTTTCTGATTTTTTTTCTTCTAAAAAGTCAATAAATTGAACTCAGGTGGGAATATTTACTCTTGGAGTTTTAGAGTGCTACAGTCTTACACGCACCCTGGTTCGAGAGGAACAAGGGCGTGAGGTGAGCCTTGTTTAGCACCAAGCCCCATCGTGGAACGCCAGGGGAATAGGAAATAGGAGACTGGGAATCTGGATGAATGAAATTTGGAGTTGGTGTTGCTAATTACGGAGAGTGAAGCCTCATTATTCCTTGTCCGCTCTTGCTGAGAGCATCTTTGGAGCCTGGTCGGCCTGGAGTCTTTGGAACATTAAAAGTCCATTTCCATTCCACTTGTGCGGGCAGGTGGTGGCTTAGCGGAGCAAGAGGCTGAGATACTTTTAAATCGTTTGACTACCAAAGTGATTACAAAGACTCCCTGATGAGATCCGAGACTAATACGACTACTTTTGAGTCCACAACTCCAAACGGAGCCTTTTCCAGAGGGTGACGAGAGGGAGAGTGTCATAAATCATTCTGGCCCAGACTGCGGCTCCTATTTGCGGAATAAGTTAAGACGTGGCGTTACTGGCCTATAGGCGCTTAATCCAACTTGACATGTCGAGAGTAGAAAAGTTTTGGGGCTGAAGAATCAGGAATTATAGGTTCATGGTGGTCCTGCAATTTTTTTTTTTCCCCGTTGACTCAACTAAAGCCTAGGAGCCATTTGAACGTGTATAATTATCTGAGTGAGTTGTGACAATGGTTGTGATCAAAATCTCGTACCCTCATCAACACACTAATAATAGTGCTCATCGCTATGAGGGAATGGCAGAGCGGAATCCGACGACGCGTCCTCGTCACTCGTACAATCACTCCTTGACCTCCTCCACGTCCGTCAGCCCCACTTTGACCGACTCGAGCTCTGAACCACTCCCTTCTCTCTTCCAGGTATCACCGGACGGAGACACTCTCGCCACCAGTAAGCAAGGTAAGCAAACTAACCAAAACTAATTCATCCTGCCGCATGGCCTTACTCACATCGCGTCCCAATCACTATAGCCCTACAGTTTCTGTGCCATGATATGTAATGGACACCCGACGAAGCATTTCCATAAATAGGATGTCGCCTCCACTGTTGTCTCCACTATTTTTTGATTTTTTCAGTCAGATTTTCCGATCACGTCTGACCCACCATTCCAGCAAGGTTTAGTCAATTTTTTAATAATCGCCCGTAAGGCTTTAAAGAAATCAAACCCTTAATTAATCAAACTCCGAAGCAGGCGACTCTTGGAGGCGATAATCGAGCGGAGGCATTTTCTTTCCATCGATCAAAAGTGTTGCATATTTACTGCTTACATTGTATGTATTCCACACCTGAAGGAAGTCTCTGGCTGTATTGCTCGATAGCCTATGATATGTTAAGAATAGCTTTAGTACCCAATTTTAGTAATAACAGCTTTTGGCAGAGCGATATTGTAGTCTTATGTCTACTGTACTCAAAGATTATATGTATAGGTACATTATATGTATTATTAACAGCGTAAGGCCAGAATGCCAATTTCAAATTATAAAAACAGCCCAGCAAAGAAGGGAAGTTGAAACTGAAACTACAGATTTTTTCTATAACAAATACCTATATTAATTCGGAATTTTTTTACTTCGTAGACAAATGGCAGTTTTAAGTCTATCAAACGAGTAAGTACTATACCAACATATAAGTGTCTGGATTTTCCATGCTTGCATCATAAATACCTTACATACATAAATTAAGCATGCGGCGAAATATTGTGTTTCTGAATTTTAAAAACAAATCCCACAGAAAACAGTCAGATATTTTTTCACCGTACTACATCAACAGCTTTGTTGGGAATGATTCTTTGAGGAATATCTAAACAAATTCTAAAGCTTCTAATTCCAAGCTACGACATTTGGACTGAGTTCGGTTGAAGCTCACTTAAGACTAAGGTTGAAAGTTTGAGACGGTGGCTGAGGGTCCTGGGCCATTAGGAATGATCAATCAATTTGATATAGCCCATGCTCCGTTCCAAATCCAAACATGCTAGACTATAATAATTCTATTTACTCAAAGTCAAACGTGAGCTCTTTATCCGTCCCTATCTCCGTCAAAGAAATTGAGCTGTTCTCTGGTGGGGCTGCTGGCTGAAGGTTTGAACCATTGGGACCTACTCAGGATACGAATAAAAGATAATGGATCGTGAATTACTCGCATTTCATGAGCGTATTAAGGCATGACATGATCTGGTAAATAGCTATTATTTCAACTCACGCGAGTCCTCTAAGCCTACTCCAACACAAATACATTGTTGTCCTCTACACGCAGTTTCTGTTTCGCCCAAAATTGTACATAACAATTATGACCTTTGAAAATAGTTTTAGGGCTCTAACCTCATGAAACAAAAACTCATTCCAAATCCCGTAATAGCTTACGTCCACGATTTTTCCCTTTCAACTTCCCATGTACGAACAACACTTGCACAGAAGCTTTTAATTAAAAAGTTGAGACAATCGAGTAGCCGTACTCTCTTTTCACTATTTATTCATATTAAACCTTGTTTATGAACACAAGCCTGAATGCCAGACTGCCTGCCTTCACTCCAATCTTGCGGTAGAACCTGTTGTGTAAGTAATTCAGATTCAGACTCATCCTGCCACACGTGCATCGCTCCACTCCATACTTCAAGTGTTTCGTTTATAATTTTGCTTCCAATAGGTTGGACTGTACTTACTGTACATAAATCCTGTCACCGCATTCCAACTCCTTCCTCCTACAATAGAGATTATCGCTGGTCCGGAACTGACACATTAGAGATCGGCGGAAATTACCGGTCGAGTCTTACTGACTCTTTAATAATTACGAGCCCTCTCTACTTAATCACCTGGCCATTCCATATTCTGAGCCGAGGCGTGAGAGAAACGGAGCCGCCTACACTCGAATTACAATCAAAATTGTCGCTCAGTTTTAACTTTTTCACTTATCAGTAAGATGAGTGTGTACTTAGAACAAGTTTTAATTAGTAGACATTCTTCCCTAATGATGGGGCGGTGGAAGGGAAAATATGCGTCCCGGCTCGTAATTTAATATGCACTCTTTAGGGAGATGCGGGTCCGATGGGGTTGATATTTGATATTTGCTATGTGTACAGTACATGTACAAATGTACATTAAAGGGGCAGGTGTAAAATTCCCTGTAATTTGTCGCCATTCTGTCCTTAGACTCTGAATTACGTTACTGTTCACACCTCAGCACCTGAATTCCTGTAAAGCTTTATAATACAGTAGCTGTCCTAACCCGACAAAATTGTTCGTTTAGTTAGCAGGATGAGGTACGTGGTAGCGATGATGTATGATATGAAAATGCTTATTCGTCCAGGTTTAAATACATGAATACATACTGGTAATTAATGAATTGCGAGTGCTTAATTATTGATAGTAAAATTGCGCAGTAAATCACGATAGAAACATTCTGACCATTTCAAATTTGACTTGGTACAGATTGACAATTACCTTGCTCGGAATGCGTAAATATTTTTGCAAGTTTTTAATGGCTAAAACGCTTTGAACCGTGTTGTTTTAGGCTTTGTATCCGGGAATAACTGCAAATCTAGTTCCAATTACACTTGAGCTGATATTATCCATGCCTGTATATACGGCGCTGAAACATGTTCTTATGTTGATTATAAAAGCTAAAGTTATATCTAACGCATCCTTTAGGTTCGCAATTGCAAAATATTTAGCCAATTGGTAGAGGTGAGGCTGTAATTCGCATTTGTTTTATTCCACGCTTTCTTGGCAATCACTAACTGAACCACAGAGGGATGAGGGAGTTTGAGTGGATCCAGCTTTAAAACTATTACTTAATTTACCTAGGTAACATTACGAGTCGTAAATCCTGAGCACTGCCTCAGTAGAACTGTGTGGGCATGGAGCAAATCCGTTTAGGCTGTTGGTGCTGACTATAAATGAATTGAAGAAACCCGTTTTGGGGAAGAGAGGCAGGAATCAGGAAGCAATTGTAACTTTTGTAACCTGAGGAGCATGTAGCATGTAATAGCCTCAAACTAACACCAGCATAGTATCTTACTCGTAACAATAAATAAAAGGGCTCTGCTGGTCTTAACCCAACTATTATTGGTAATGCTAAGGCTCGTGTTGGGGTAACGGTGAAGATTCTGAAATTGTGTTCCTATCCACTGCCTGCATATTTTGAAAAAATAGATTTTAACCCTCCTAGTCCTTTCACCTTGCCAACTGATTAATAGTTATGCAAGCCTGTATTGAGAAAAGCGTATTTGCTATGTTAATATTGTAATTTTGTTCCAGTTATTTACCATAATACTATTGTGTTTTATGTAGCCTTCATTTTCGCTAAGAGCAATTCACGTCAGGTCTTATTGGCTTGTGTACACGATTCATATACTATGTACATTGTATTACACAATTCTACTGACATGTTTCTTATTGTTATTAAACGCCAGAGCCTTCTTGACACGCTCACTTTTCCTATCCAACCTATCTGCTTGACATTTTGAATTTGACCTGACTCTCCTTCACAATGAAAATATCAGCGTTTATTAATCGTTTTCCATTATATTATATTCGTAACCTCTGGTTCGCACGCACGTAGGAAAATAAAATACTACAATCAGGACTTCAAATCAAATAAAAACTTTGCTCTGTTACCATCACTTAATTGGGCTTTTGAATACCTTATGTTTTAAATATTTCTATACACACCAATGGAGCTAACAAGACAGGGCTCCACAAAAAATTCGGTTCGAAAATATTTCACTATTACAAATTCAGTTCAATGGCAATAAATCTAACTTAAAAGCTGAACCAAATTGAACGCATCTTGATCACAATTTACGACTTGAGGCTGAAAGGAAACTTTTTAGGGGAACTTTATCGAGGACGATTTTTTGTAGGGAATTTTTTCCCGTCCCAGTGATGGCTAATCGTGTGGTATTTTAATAGAGCAGCTTTACATAGGAAATAATGTGGAATGGGTTACCTCTACCCGTGGGCTAGAAATGATTCAGTTTCAAATAGAGCTGTTACAATGTCAATAATGTGGTTACAGAAAAACGAGAAATCATGGAGCCCATAACCTAAGCCACAGTCTTAGAAATTATTTTCATATTTTTGGTTAGTCATTCCACATCCAAGCATTAGGCAAAAGCAGTAAAATGTTTTGGTGGCTGATATTGTAATTTCTGGGAAAGACACGAGAATAGTTCCAAGAACAAAAAGATGTAGACGATAAGGTATGCCACTGATTCATCTGACCTTCTCATTCAAAAGTTGAGTCTTGACGTGTTGCTTGGAGTATTAGCAATAATATTACATGCACGACGCAAATAGGACTGAGTGTAGTAAGCGTAGGAGTAAAGTATGCGTGAAATTATGAAAGATAGGAAAAGTGATAGCTGATAACTAACAAAGCGTATCGTGGTGTTTGACATTGACGAGGAACTCAGTGTCGGAACGTGGAAATTGGGTGTTTCCAATCATAGCTAGAGAGATAATGGGACTGTTTACTCTACCCATCGTCTTCCTGCCTTGTCACATGGCTTACTTTGACATGACTTTGTAATTAATATCATTTAACGTTCAAAAACCCTTGCACGGCGGCGTGCTAATGCTTTACATTAATTTAAGGTTATTTGAGGAAAGTATACAACAAGCTTACAGTTTAGTCATATCCGTCTGTCATAAATATTTGATTATTTAGACAGGATAACAACGTAGGTACTGTCATAAAACGATACCCATACTCATACTATTTAATAATGTAATGTTTAACAGGAAATGACAATGGCTTCCAAGGGTTGCGTTTAATGATTCGAATTGGTTCAAAATTGCAGTTCAATGCAATGGAATGTAAAAGGATGATCAAATCTCACATCTCACTGCTCACAACGAGGGTAGGGCCATCGATCAACATTGCATAACTTTACTTGCAAACTAAATCTGCCGTGTATCTCGTCTGACTGTGAATATGGCAAGTGCTATGCTGTAGGGTACGTTTTCCTGAGGAATCACGACAAAGGATCCGACTGTCAACGGATTTGAGCATATGAACTGATGCATATAGTTAAATTAAGTTAAGATAGGTTAGGTAAATATGGTTAGGTTAATGCTTCCAAAGTATTTAGCTCTGGTCCTTTGTCGTACGTATCATTCCATCTTTCTGTGTATGTATCTGTCTGAAGCTTTTGCTTCGTCTCCCGATTAGTTCTGTTGACTTTTTCTGGCAAAATGAATTTCCCTATTTGACTATGTAACCATTTTGTAACAACAGGTAAATGTATCTTAGTCAAACTGTAAATTTAAATGCAACTATTATTTGACTCTAGCAAGCCTGAACAGACTCCAAAACCCACTATATTCACCTATAACGAGCTTATTTATTTTGTGATGTCTTTATGTTTGTAGATCTTTCTTTCTGTCGGAAGTTTTTATTCTGCTTCTGCTTGGTTGTTTTAAATTGAGTATTTACGGGCTCAAAACACAATTTTATACATATTTCCGTACAAGCCATAAGGTGTGCAGCTACGCAGATCAGTGCTTGGCACTGATTTCTTGGCCCACTAGTTTAATTGATGTGCCTACACGGAAATGGTACAAACAGAGTCTCACCCTGTAGCATTTTTGAGTCTGGCAGACGAAGCACAATAAGACGCAGTTACTCAATGAATCAATTCCTTCTCGCTGTCTAATTGAAGTCCTGAAGCTCAAGAACGTGAGCATGACATCTCAATAATTACTAATCAGACTTGATCAAACTGAAACTGAAAACTGAAAGTTTTATTCAGACTACTCTTCCTTTTGTTCACTCGACCTTTCTTCCGGAATAACTTCTTGACTGAGCTCAGACATCTGATAGCAACAGTTTACTCAAATAGATATTGTGTAGGCAAGGGTTGCTTCTGCCAGATAATGATAATTTACAGCTTCTCTGTTCAAGAGTTTTTACGGGTGCGGGTTTGGCATAGCTTAAATTCGTTTACTGCTGCCGCTCACACCTTACTAATTTTTTTTTTGGTTAATTACAAGTTCAACTGCGAAGTACAGATGAATATTTACTGAAACCTCGTGGTGCCAAAAAGTAATAAATTTTGTGCCGTTCATGTTTTTACACTTCACCTAAAGTTTAAATTAAACAAACAGGTTTTATTTTCCTTACTCAATAATAGTAATAATTATAAATGACAAGCAAATAGAACTTAAACTTCTCGTTTTCCTTGCAATAGCATACATTATCTTATAATTTATAGCTTGACTCTGCTGCTGTAATGTCTCCTAATGCAATTTCAGCATTTGACTACGTCATGTGAATCAAGTGTTCAGTTGATGAAAAAATGTAGCCCTAGGTAATTGCTAATCAGTCAGTCAAAACGGCCACCTGGGATTAAAATGAAATTAAAAAATAAATTGTATCGACGCTTAGTACTTGTAATTATAATACCAACACCCTTGACATGCCTCTAAGGGCAGTACTTAATTTCAGCTTCCAATTACCATCTAATGTCAAACCAGCATAACCTCGATTTCCAGACAACCAACCCAACCAAATTCTGTAATATTATTTCTTGAAACTTGAAATACTTTGATTTTAGCGATTGGAGCACAGCAAGCTGAAATAAGTTATCCTAAAATCAACTAATAATTCAGTGCACATACGCACCCTGATTTGATTGACAGTATTTTAGATTGTGGCGTGTAATGTGTGCTTACGATTTTCCTTTAACATCATTGTAAATTGCACAATGCATCAACGCAGAAGCCACTTTACCACCGCTTCCAAAGCAATATGCCAAGCTTAACAAGTGTTTGGTATCAGTGACCAGCATAAGCCATATTAAGTAAGTCTTATCTCATCTAGCGTCGATTCAATTCTGCATATAATGCACATGCACTAAGGCAGACAAAATTGGGCTGTAAGATAAGACGGTGAATGTACTTTCCCTTCCAACGATCCAATCCACCGCTCCTTCCCTATGTAAGCCTCTATAATCAAACTTATTGAGAAATTACTATTATCATTCCGGTACGGGCTCGTGTGTTGACTGTCACTCAAAGTACTACAATGCTAATGATAATAATATTGACACAGGTCGGCTGAGGAAAGGGTTTGCCCATTGTCCTCAGAGCTCCTTGTCATTCCCACCAGTCAGTCAGCCAGGCATCCAAATAAGAGAAACTGGCGAGGAATAATAATGATATTGTTGTGACAAGACCCTGGGCCAAGGAGGAGCCCTACACTTTCTGTTTAGACATTTTACTTTCCTTGAAACATTGACGCAAGACTCGGCTTCTGTCAGCCTCTCTCCAAAGCGTCAGGCCTCAATTGAACACCGCTAATTCCGTATCGTCCATTCCGCACTGCAATTATGCACCGTGATTTGAACCCTTTCAATTTTGAACTGACAATTGGACAAGGATATATACTACGCCGTAATTAGATGCCACTAACCCAAGTAAGCTAATGGTTTGTAGCTAACAGCCTAGCAGATGCATACATGCTGAACAGAAACCCAGACACTAGCTGAGTTGTTGGGAGCGATTTACACATGTCTACCGGGACTGGAGTGACACGGGTTCTATTCCCGGGCTAGACAACTTAACGAGGCTGGACGGGTCGGGTGCTTTTTCTCATGTAAAGTAAGCAGAGGCCTCCCTCTGTTCCTGGAAGAATCCTGAATGACAAAGTTGACTGGTCCATTAATATGTCCAAGAATTAGATTAAAAAACCATGCATAAACGCGAGATACAGAGAAGTTTCGATGGTGCTGGATTCTAGTTCAGAGCATTAGATCACAATGCCCAATTAGCTCTGTGCTCTGCACAGCTGACGGTGCCCAATTGACGTGGAATCCCTGACGACAATTGGGAAGTTCCACTAATAAAAATGTGACTGTTCAGCGTTGTTTTGATCTGAGGCAGGGAGCTCACAACAGCCGTTTACTTGATGATGATGGGCCTAATGATAGTCATTAGATCTCGTTGAACTTTTGCTATTCACTTGTTCTTAAGAGCTTTCTTTCCTAATTCGAAACGCCTGAGCCTAACGGGTTCTATGTGGGCATAACAGGCATGATGCCTTGCATCTGTAACTGAAAGGAAACTGTATTGTACATGAAACTCAATTACTTTTTATTATTATTTTCACTTCAATCTATATTTTCCTCTCTCAGTCTCTTAGGCTACAGCTCGACCAAAGATGTTATAGTCCTGAGTCCTGATGCTCGTGTAGCCGCAGAGAGAAATACTACTTATACATTGTTTTTCGACCCAGCCCTAGTAATTTAGCTTAGGGAGATTTATTGAAACTCGGAGAAACACTTAGGACTCTATCGTTGTAAACGGAGAGTATTATGCACCAGCTGAATACGTGTATAAAATGATCTGCTAATATTATTTCAAAAACAGATCCATCATATGTTCAGTGTGGCCTGCAGCAAATTGATGGAAATCTTGCCGCAACATTTTGACAGTTCGCTAAGCCGAAAGGGTTCGGTCGATTTGGGTAGTTCTTCAGAATAATTTTCGCGATTATAGATGCAGCTCGTTATGATCTGCTCTATGCATTTCATATCCTTGCATTATTATTGTCTTTCTATGTAGTTAGTTAATTAATAAAGCATAGACTGATTGGGGCGTGTGTAAAGGCCAACGCAAGTGCGAAAGAATATTGCACCAATTCCGGTTCAACGTGATAACATTGTTAAAATTTTTGTTTGCAGAGGAATGGGTGACAAAACGCAAGACAGAGCTCGTCACAACGAAACAAATAGAAACACGCGTCAAGCGACAGGTTGTGTTGGAAGATGGGAAGGTGGTTGAGGACTCCGGCCCATTGGTCACCACCACGACCACGGAGGATACGGACAAAAATGAATCAGAACATACGGAAGTAAGTTTGTATGATTATTCAGCACTGCTCACAGGAAGTTGGCCAGCTATTTACATTGTTTTACCTGCCATGTTTGCATTTAGTCCCGCAATGCAGGATATTGCTAGACTATTTGCTTGAATACTGCCTGTGAACTACTCTGTATGCACTGAACATATCCTGATCCTGATTTCCTTATTCTAATTTTGCCCAGCACAAGCAACATGGGGACGAGCCCGAGCTTGGAGAAGGCTGGGTGGCCATTGAGAGCGTACCGGATGACGCGGTGGTCAAAGAAACGAATGAGCGGAAAATTACGACACACGACGAGGTTGAGGATATTCTGGAAACGGAAGAAGTGAAGCATTTGGGTGATGTGACGAGTCAGGTGAGCTCCTAACCCAGTTCTCGACTAGTGCAGCTGATAGTGTTCCATATTTTATTACTTTTTTGATGCATGGGAACTATTTTGGAGTAAGTCACAAGGAAGATGAGCAGTTGTGGAGTTAAAGTATGCCTGTGAATCAATCCCAATTTCGTCATTCCACTTTCACTATCAACGCCAGCTCCATTGTGTGGCTCAGAATAAGCGCCTACACGCACTGCACACACCCTTTGAGCTGTCAGGAGTTTTGGAGTAGGCAGTCATGTCATATCACTCCTGAGTTCCTATTATTATTTAACAATCGTGTGAACCTTGAGAATATTGAAGTTTTTTTTTATCTGCTACAAGCGAGTTTGAGGTAAAATCCATGCAAAAAGTATGTAAATGTAAAGTAGTGAGTCCACGTGCCCAATACGAAATGCGAAGGAATTGAAGCGAAACCCAACCCAAGCTTGGTTGTTGTTATGCCTTAATTCCAATTGTTGATTGATCCAATTTTGGTTTATGCAGGCCTGTTGATTCCTATTCCAAGTCCTTAGCCCAGCATAATATTTACCAGTGCTTGAGAGATAGACTATCATTATTTCGTTCATTTCTCTGGCTTCCCAGTAATCTTATTATTAGGCGAAGGGGCCTGATAACAGGTATTTATGCAAGACAATGGGAACAAGACTACAATTCCACGGCTGTCCCACCCTGTGGAGTGAAGTCAACGAGCTACCACTTTCTTTTAATGACTAAATTGTGCAAAAATCCCCAAATCCACTCATCGCTGATGGTTAAATTAATAACGTGGTAGATTGTTGTGGCTGCCTATTAGTTCAGCCTCACCTGCTTTGCAACCCAAGTCAATCTCGAATTATTTAAATTCTAATCTACATATAAATTAAAATTTTAAAGTGTTTTGGGTAGTTACAGGCTGCACTACGTGATATAATTTCGTCAATATTGAATCACAGTTACTGTTCTGTTGAATATAATAGTTATTAGAATTACATGCTAACTATGCAGTCCTTTCTTATGCAAACTTATGCTCAGAGAGCTTCAAAGGATAGTTCTACGAAAAAGTTCCCTGCGAAAACGTTTCCTCTAAAAATCCTGGCCAAATTACACTAGAATACGTTTGCTGGATTAAAGCACGTTCAGGAAGCCTAGCTTAACTTTACTATTATAAATCCAATACAGTGACACGATAGCTAACCTAGCCTAACCTAATTTAATTGCGATTTACATTCTGAGGTCATAGGATAAAAGTGGAACTTTTTTGCAGGATATTTTTTTTGAAACAGCTTTTTTTGCAGGAAACTTTTTTGATACAGCTTTTTTTTAGGGAACGTTTTTGCCGAAACGCATATAATTATTATGGCTGGGCGTATTGTGTAGAAAAGAGCCTTCGTTTCTGCAATTTCCACCCATTAGTGAGCCATTCTTCCAGTTTGGATCTTTCCTGATGGAACTAATAATAGAGTGGGATGGAGTGAGTAGGGTGACGGTGACCTTAGAACAAGAGCATGATGGGAATGTTTTTATTTTGAGAGTGGGACAGAATTGACGTTAAGTCCAGTGGAGTGAGGGAGCAGATTAAATATTATTATTAGTGTTATTATCTCCTTCGTTCTGCTCATTCTACTCTCTGTGCCTGCCTCTCTCAATTGCACTACAATGGCAGAATACAAAAGCGGCAGAGAGCACAATGGGATTATTAGGCAGTGTGTGGGATTGGGAAGACCGGGGAAGAAAAGGAAGATTTACCTGGCCTGAGGTGTTGACAAAGTCATATTGTATTATGTTCAAGGTCTTCTCGTAATTTCAATTATGCCAACTGCTTTTTTCCAATTTACTTATGTACATGGTACATATGTCATCCTATCTTCTATCTACCCATAACTTCCACATGCTACAAAGTTACAATCCTAGGTCCACCCTTGCAAAACTGCTGAGTTGTAAATCCTTAAGACCTTTATACCTCAGCGTTTTAGCGACTCAGAATTCAGAATTTTTAAGTTCTTCTTTGTGAATAGCAGGTAGTTAATGCTGACTTATTCTCGTTTTGGTTAAAGAAAAATTAAAATTCAATTTTTCACTTTTTAAATTGAACTGAAATATTCCCAACTTAACTATAGAAGCGATTTGCATTGGTATATCACTTGCTAACGTATGAATTATCTAGAAAGCAGGAACATTACATTTGGCTTGAAATTACACGTTTAGTTGTTAATTCTACTCAAGAGGAAGATACAATCAGCTAAAAATATAATACTTACCTACGTCGGCCTTCTGATTATTCATTTATGGGTGTATTTGTATTCATAACCTGAAGTTCCACGCGGTGAATTTAACGATAATTTTACATTATTTGCGTTTCTCAGTGCAGTAAGCCGTAGGTATTCCCTCACTATCCGCTCCCACTATCTCAATATTACATAATCTAATGGCTTGTTTTCTGCATTAATGGTAATTAGTCAGGTAAGCAGGTATGGCGTCACTATTTGCAGACTTTATTCTCAGCTCTTTTTCCGTCCCAGCCGCAGCGTGCTTGGCAAAAATGAATGCCAAAGGTGATATAAAATATTTATGTTTAAACAGAAACACGCACTACATGATAATGATTGTGTATGTAGCCTGACGTGATGGGACAATGGCAATGTCAAGTCATAATAGGACAACAAGGCAAAAGGGGCAAAATTCGCGTCCTTTCGTGTCAAGCGCAGTGCCAATGTTACAGAAATGCTTTAAATAGAGAGTACAGAACATTCAATCAATAACTACATAATGTGGATCAAATGGGTTTATCCAATTGGAAAATTTCATGCACGATACAGTGCATTTCATTTGACCCAAACTAAGCCGAAAGTCAAATCAATTTTTGTTATTCCTCGATTCATAGCTATAATCGCAACAGACATTTCAAACTTTCTCAATTTTTAGTTTAAACAAAGCATTTTTTAAAAACCTAACCTGAAATTACTGCAGTGGGACAGTTGTCCTATTTGTACTTGATGTGCCACTTTTCAACGTATTTCAAAAGGGCAAAACGAAAATACACTCTGGTTCAGCATTGTGAATGTGAAGCATCTAGAATTTTATGTCTTTGTAACCCTGTCTAGCAAATGAAAATAGGCTGTCGCCATTGAGCTGCGAGACTTAATCCTTTAATGCACGTTATGCATTTGACACATGGATGCCTTAAACAGTCAGTAACCTTTAAACAGAAATGGGACCCATGGCTCTGCGCTGTATTTGGGCAATGAGGTCAAATGCCATAAATACATAATAATAGTTGTGTTCATGCGGTTGTACGCTGAGCAGAAGGAGTCTCAAGGTGGATATTGTCATTTCATGAGGCGCTTTTCCTCCTTCAATCAGAATTTATCCTTTTGTAATTGTTCGTGGACTATTCATTAGTGGAGGGGTTGTCAGGATACACATGTTCACTTCATCATCTCACAAGTCAGGTTATCAATTAATTACTTGTTAAGCCCTGTCCTGCATGAGTGGGCATAAGTACACCGAAGCACAAAGGAGAAAATCCATTGGCTTGTGTAGTAATGTCCTTTCATATGCAAATAATACTTTTGTATGCAAAATACAAACTAAGCAACAAAGTTACTGCAAAGTGATAATCGGAAGATACATCATCCCTCATGTCAATGTAATTGGTTCTATATTGTTGACAACAAGGTTATTTTGAACAAATACTCAAAGAATTATGCATTATACGAGCAGCAGATTAACGGCAGCAGCCATGAAAAATTATAAAAGTACTTCACATTGTATTACACTGCAAAGCGATTACAGTTAAACAGGCTCTAAAATACATAGTTATGCATTACCAAACTCACGTGATCCAAGGGAAACAGTTCCCTTTGAAATGTCTCCCAAAAAGTTTTCTAAGTAGTCACATTTTTTTGCATTTGACTTCCCTTTGTAAATTTTGATCAAATTAAGTTAAGTTTGCTTAGGCTAGTTAAGCCATTGAGTCATTTTCTTAAAGTAAATTTCGTTTAACTTTGCCTAAAGAAGTTCATCCGGACTTTCGTGGAAATTTTTTCCTATCGAATTTTTCCGTAGAACCAAATGACTCAGCTTGGGTTGGTTCAAGGTCGAATAAGAAAAAACATGCGAAATACACTAGGATTTTTGCGTGAAGCTTTTGCTTTGACACAGTTGTTGTTATACATGTAATTGGAGCACTTTGACTTTCCTTTGAGCATCGCACTCTGTAATCTACGCATCAGGCTTGTGTCTTTGCATCTCATTATTTGGCGCTGGTCATAAATCTCTGAATATTGTGTAATAATCCCATAATGCTTCCATCCCTGGCCATGTGTCATCTGGAAAGTACTAATTAGCCCTCTGCCACCCATTCATTTCGCCTACTATGGCGTGAAGGAATGTCTACGTCTCACCCTACCCTTGTACTACACTACTTAAATATTATTTACTAACCAAACCAAAACTGGAATCTTCTAATGCAATCCTATGTATGTAGGTAAACTTGTTGTAATTTAATTTATTTAGCATTTATGCATATGCATATAGTGAGTGTATATCTATGTATTTTCCAAGCGTGTGTCCGTGTGTAGGTTTATTGTTGTCTCAATGTCAGAGAACATTAAGTTTCTCAATGTTCATGTTGATGTCCATCGTGTTTTTTGCCCTATTCCATAATAGTAATTATCTCTGTGGAGATCCCATCCTTTAAGTGCTGGATTTAAATAGAAGAAAAATACAAAAATCAAGAGTTTGCATGACAATTTGTAGGCTTCCTCTGCTAATAGATGCTTGTGTATATTCGAGGTAATACAATACAATTTTGCATCTCCTGCTTTTGCAAAATCAGTCTAAGACTACACCCATCCACAGCTAGTTGTGGTGTCACTATTATTACAGCCTGCTGAAATCAAGTTGAATGTCATAATCATTCATCAGCCTAGTTTTTTGTCTTTTCTTTTGTGGTGACCACAAGTCTAGAGCAAACCATAGTTTACGTGGACCTCGTGTTATTTGATACACTTTTCAAGGTAAATGTTTGCTATAGAAAAGATGGTACAAATCCCCATTCTACATACGTTTCTGGAATTGGGCTCCAGCAGAATAATACGTGATTCCCACAAAAGTTCCAGAAGTCTTTGTGACTTACTAGAGTGAGTATTTCTTCCAAGTGTATTTTAATTCAATTTTAATATATTGTTAAATCTCAACAGTCGATCGTTCGAGCCATTCTTGAAGGTGATCGAAAGGGAGGGCTTTACAGCGACCGGAAAGACCTGATTTCCTCTTCAGCTCAGGACAGAGAATCGGCACAGAAACGAATTCTTCAGCAGTCGAGGAGACATGATCGGACTACAGACATTGAGGACACAAACGAGGTATGGAATCCATGCTTTGCAGTTGTGTTTATACAAAATTATACAGACTTCCTCACACCTAGTTTCAGTCATAAAAAAAAAATATTTGAAACCAAACTTCCCATATTCATGTTAACCAGTTCCAGAATATGGATGGGCTATACGAAAAAGTTTCTGCAAAATATTCCTGCGTGATAAATTTTCCTGGAATAGGTTTGCCTGATTAAAATAATTTAGAACAATCTAGCCCGTTTGACTATAATAAATCCAATATTTAACCTAGCCTAGCATAACCTGACCACGATTTGAAGTTTGAGATCAAACAGTAAAACGGGAAGTTGAAACTTTTCCGGGAAACATTTTCCCATGAACGTTTTCTTTTAAAAAAATGGACCGAATTGCTGTGAGTGGCTCTGTATACGACGCTTGTATTTCTGTGAATTTCAAAGTGTTTACCACGAGCAGAAAAGGAGTTAATTTGTTTTAGAATTTCCTTAAAATAATAGTCTTTGTTTATGCAGTGATGAGATGCTTTGTTCATGAAATGCATGCTAAATAATGTCAATTTTGAGAAAAGAAGGCTCCTATTATGCCCAGCCTGTTCTCAATCCGCTAAGCTGCTCATTATTCCATTGTGGCAGGTGAGCAAGGTAAACGAGAAGGGGAACTTGGTGACAGAGATTACCAAGAGACACGAGCACGAAGTGTTTCACAACGAAGACATTCCTGACTCGGACTCGGATGAATTTGAGCACATTGAGAATCGGGAAGGAAGTCACGACTACAGTCATGCCAAAAATGAGAATTTCATTGAGTATTTGAACGTGCCCAGAGGAAGTCCATTGTCAGAAGGAGTTAAGGTAAATAAATTAAACGCTTCCTCTTCTAATTCCCAATAATCGTTGCTTGTTAACAATTCCCGTGTGTCAACAGCGGAGAACACGGGAGAGCATTATGATCATAATCAGGCGAGTGGGTATCTAGTGAGGAACTCAGCTCCCATTCAAGCCTGTGCAATCATTTTGATTTAAATAGTCAAATTTCGTTCTGCACTTTTATCGGGATTGCCAAATAGGGCAAAGGAAGGAGCAGTAATAATATTATGCCGATCCAAAGGTTTTTGTCCCTATCTCCGCCTGACTTCGTCATGCATTTGGATTCTGCACACTTGTTAGCTTAATTTAAATTCTACTCAGGATTCATGACCTGTGCTTGAAGATTAGGTCGAGTTCCGTAAAGTATTTCTTGGCAGGCCCAGTTATTACTGACTCGGCTCAGAAAGGCTTCCGTTCAATTGGACTCAGTGGATTGTTTATGGGCATAGGAGCAGAGGGCCAGGCCACTAGCACGGCGGAGCCTCAGCACTCGGCATTCCATTGTGGTAGGGCAAGTAGGTGTGAGTAGGCAGGGAGAGCCTTAATTAATCTCAAGCCATTATTCCTGGTGCTAGGCAGGCAGGGAATGAATGTGAGAAGGTGCGTCCGTTGATACGTATACTTAGGTAATTCATGAAATAATGACTAATCCCCAGTGATGTAGGTATGGTATGCCGCAACAACTCCTCGACCGACTCTTTTTGTTTTTACACATTTCCAAAAATGGATGAAGACGTTCTGAGCAGAGCCGACCGCTCTCCGCCCTGGCTAAAACTTTAATCCACTTTTACTACAGGTTGGGGAAGGAGCTCGACTCGTGTCCGAGAACATCACTTCTCAGAGACAGGGTGACGAGGACTTGTGGGACTCGGTCTCAGAACGGATTGGCAAAACCCCGAAACCCGACTCACCCGCCTTCGTCCCGGCCAACAAGTTGAGTCCGGGTGTTGGGGTGTCAGGTGGGCCAGGGAGTCGCTCGGACGCTCTCACCAGCCGACCACTCGACTTTGATCAGGAGGAGCACACGCGGAAGAACGAGACAAATCGGTGGCTCAATAGTCATTTCGGAAGTTCGAGCAGCTCCCTCAATTCGGAGGCCTCTCCACGCTCCCCTGTTCAGGCCACACCCAAGGGAATTCATGTGACGATGACGTCGAGAAGCTCACCGCTTCAGCCCTCCCCGCCACCTCCGCCGCCGCTCCCCGGCTCAGCCGGCTACCGCTCCGTCCTCACCAGCTCTGGCCCGAAAGTGAACGGGACGCAGAGTGGGAAACGAATCAGTTTTGAGGACAGTCCGTCCCCACCACGCCCAAGCCCAGTTCAGAAAGATGTGCATTTCGTAAGTGACAAGTGTATTTATTTCAAGTGGACTCTGCTGGAAAGAGAGGCTCTTCTTCCTTCAAACTTTCTCCATTCGTGTAGACACCCTGCTTGAGAACCTACTGGTACTCTGCCCTTGTACTTGTGCTCTGCCTTTTCCCCTCGTGCTCTACCATGCCATACCTACATGTTTTCACTCTTCCATGTATTCTGCTATGCAGGGACCAGCTGGAATACGAACGTATGCTTTCGACAGGCATCAATTAGAGAAAGGGAAAGTAGATATTCAGCAGTGTATTCTGTATTATGTAGTTGGATGTACATATTTAGTAGTTTGGCCCGATTCAGTTCCATGCATGCTTGGGAATCACACAGATACAGTCATACATGGAAGTTGTGACCTAGTCCCTCCAATCCAACGCTTGCAAATACTAATATCTAACATTTGAATATATGTATACTCTGCTTTGTGAACGTACGTAATGATTTGTGTAGCTCTTCTCTGCCTTCAACAGTAGCTATTGTTTTACACATTCAGCAATTTATTGGTAGAGCATTAGCTCTCATTTAGACATGGGAAGATTTTACTGAAAATTGCTCCAAGATGTGGCAAATGTATTTCCATCCCGACATTGTGCGTTTTCAAATGATTCAATTTCGAATCGCATTATTAACGTGACTGTCGTAAAGCTGAATTGCTTCAAGCCGCATTTCAGGTTTGTTTGTAAAGAATAAACTTTGAAGGTGCTGTTCAATTAGTCACTCAAAACGTATTAAAAGATGTATTAATTGCTTGCAATGCCAAATACGGTGTAGCTATGTAAGTAGTATGTTTATGATAATTGTCGTTTTACTCATTCAAATTTTTTAAAGTACGTGCCAGTCCACCTCCTCCGTTAACCGTGCAGAATATTTTTCAATTCATTCGGAAATTATTAGCTCATCAGCCGACACGCGAGCATTTAATTATTTAGCATTTTCGTACCAACAACCATGCTACACTGACTACTACATGGCGTTGCGTGTGACAGTTTTACAGGGCTGGGCCACATCAAGAGAAATTGATTTTAAAAATCATAGTCCAAGATCATCTCAAATTAAGCCTTAAAGTCGCGAAGTCAAAATATTGCTCCAAATTAAAAAATGCAAATCAAAAGAATGATTTAAAATCATTACTTCTTGATTGAAAATGAAGATCAAATTCAAAAAATTGAATTAAATTAATATTTCTTAGTTTTAAAATCAGCATCACAGAATTTATAAATATTTTTTCTGTAATATTTATAAAATCTTCGGTTTTTCCAAATTCACAAAATCAAAATTTTAAACTTTATTTCAAAATACAATGATTTTGCCCAGCCCTGCAGTTTTATAGACCATTTAGATGTACGGCAAATGTGTGGAGCAGCTTTAGAATATGAGGCGACAGTGAAGATCTAAAAAGTCTCACGATAGATATTTCTCAAGCGCATTTTAGCGACTAAAATGGAACGCTTGCAAATCTTAATCGGTATACCTTTATGTAGTATTAGGTAATGTAGCGACCGCTGCGGTTTCAATTATTTAATCATGACCAAGCCGTGCCAAAATATGGGGAAACCTCAAAAGTGACAAAGTGATTTCTGTATCTCAAGATCTGAGTCATTGAGAAATTGGACACGATAGTCACATTTTCCCTCTGTGATATTCTTATTTGAGTGCTATTTCCTTATTTCCCCAGACTACAATGACAGTAATTAGAGACCCATTACTCATAATTCATGACTGATGCAGACGTAGAAACATTAATGTCATCATTGCGGTTTTAACTTATCTTGATCTTGATTGTAAATATAAAAAAGAGAATCAAGATGAAGGTCAAAGTCAATCGACAGAAAAAATAGTAATGAAAAACCCAAGGTAATTCCTTTTCCCCACATGCCTCGTCGTAGTCCGATGAGATGAGTCCCACACAAAATATGTAAATCAGTTCAGCGGAAGATTAGTGAGTCTGCACTGGTCTTCTTGGGCTTATGCTGTAGTCGGGGCCTGGGCATATGGGACGGGAACTGAAGGCAAAGTGCGAGATGTTTAATTTGTCGTAATTGGTTGTGTTGAAGGATTTGAAGCATCGGCACGACGACGTCATGCGTTCACTGAACTCCCAATTTGGGCGAGGGAGAGTGACCAAATCAGGGAGCTCGTGGGAGGATGAGCAGCTTCGGCCCACGCCAACGCCGCCTCCGCGAACCCGCCGTAGAAACTCACCCGACAGCAGAAACCTCCGGACGCCCGATCACAACTCCCCAAGCTTCAACGCCACCATGAACTCTCGCAAGTTCCTCTCCTCGCCTCAGCCCGACACGGCATACTTACAGGTAAACAAACCTAATTAATTATAATTATAACAATTATGGCCATTCCATTATTTACACTATATATTTCATTTGTTGAGTTGAGTTTCATTGAGTTTGTGTAGTTTGCACTGGCTTGAATAATAACATGATTAGCCAAAATACATTTTCACTTGTGTTTGAAATCGTCGTAAGTCGCAAATGAAACCTTGAGGAAATGGAAAAAATTTTGCAGATAAAAGAGTGTAATATTTGTGTGAGCTAATTGGCGGAAATTGGAGTCTGAACCCCATGGGCGATAGCCCGAAAGGGGTTTTAAGATTCAATAAAAATTGGCGGAAATTCTGGAAAATTGCGATGCGAAATCAGCTCTGTCGTACTTCTACGAAAAGGGAAATAAAAACACGTATCTTGAGTTATGCAAATTTGAACGGTTCAAGCTAAGATGTCTCGAACAAAAATGTGATGCGAAGTTAGGAGATTCTGGGATTTCATCGAATTAAATATTTTTATGTTGAACTTAAATGGAAACTAAAAGTGTAATACTGGAATCTAATAACTGTGTAATACGTTGAAATACAAGTTTTTAACGTTTACAATGCAGCAAGCAAATAATTTCTGATCTTAGTTAAGCCTAGCATAGATTAGACATTTGTTTCCAGCTAGCAGGATTTAAATAGGACACATTGGATTCCCAATGGGTTATCTAAATGAAATTCATCTTGCGTTAGCGTTTACGTCCTTTTATTTTACATTTTATTGTATTTAGTGTCTTGTCACGAAAAGTGTCAAATGCGAATGAAAGTCTAGTCAACGGGACCACATAGTGTATAGAATGTGTTTGCAATCAGCAAACACATTGAATACATTTTATTCCAAATTGTGTTAAGAGAGCAGCAGCACTTCTGTGCTGAATGGTTTACATGTGAAAATAGTGGATTCTTTCCATTTCGTTTCTCGTCAATCAGATCAGCCTTCTTGTGAAAGAACGAGGGGAATAATCCCAATAGTGAGCTACATTGTTCGCCCATAAAAGTTGGGATGGAGGATCATGAGGCGAGTATTGGTAAATTACGCTCAGGTGTGACTCTTAATTATGAAAATGCATGTTTATGCCAAGAGCGCAGCTTTATGTGTTCTTCGTGCTCCACGAAAAAAACCCAGAGAACAAGTCTGTTCAGTTCTTCTCCCTATGATTAGGGTGATTGATTGTGCTAAAGACCCTGTAATCTCTGCAATTATTGGGCTCCATTATTATTAGTCCTATTATGTGCCACTATTCAGTAACTCTCACCTCGTCCCTCAATTTCCTACTGCTCACCGTTTATTACCAATTTCTCTCGAGTGACACCTGAGATTAGGAAATGATTTGTTTTGAAGCCGTAAGGAACAACTTCCATGAGAACCTGAATGTAAGTGCTATGCAGGTAGCTCGAGATATGGCATTATCACACTGTATACTGTGCTTTACCAGCACTGAAACAGGTTTGACTTTTGATTATATTATTCCATTGAGCGTTGAACTCTTGGGAGTTAAATACTGAATTATATTAATTTGTACTCTATTACGATCCTTAGTGATCATTCGATTTAAACAAGTAGCTATGGAATCAAACTATGAATTCATGATTCCTTGTTCAGAACCTACTACAAGTTACGTTTTTCATGAAATGTTCGCAGATAAATGCAGTTGAGCTACGTTGTTTTTCGTGAAAATTCAGTTTAGAGCGTGATTCATGCTTTATACTTCCAACTTCCATGTCATAAGCTGTTCTTTCTAGGCTGACAATAAATAAGCAAGTCTTCACTCGGCTCGTGGCATGTCCTCTTGACTTTGACCAACCTCTACTACGCTGATGCCGCCGTTGAAAGTACCTGTGAAATATTAAGTCTAACCATTTATGGCCAAAGATTTTATATCAACTTGTACGGAGAGTTTTATTATCAGAATCAAGGAACGGGTTAAGATTTAACGTCCGATTCCTACTCTCGAGTTGAATTTATAACCAAATCACTCTAAATGTCAGAACGTAAGTTAGATGCATCCCGTGTGAAAAGGATTGATTCAAAATATTGTTTTTACATTACAGAAAAGCAACGACATTGGGGAGAGGAAAGGCTACGAGCGTCGTGAGCAGAGTTTTGGCTACTCAGGCTCAGGCCAACAACCTTTGGGTCGAGAAACATTTGAATCTGGAAATTATGGGGACTCGGGATACGTGACGAAGCACAGCAATTACTACAAGACAGACGAAACAAACAACCCGGCTCAAAATGCTTTATATGAGAACGGAGATGCGGAAGTCACAGAGCGGAGAACCGTGGATCGTCGAGAAAAGACATTTACGTACGATGGCCCGTCACAGAAGCAATTTCATCCCAAGTACATTCTCGGCGTTCCGTCCAGCACGATGAATAGACTCAAGGGAATGGAAGGGACCGGGGCAATGATTGAGGAGGATCCCAATTCGGCTCTCATAAGTCGCCATTCACAAACGCTGCCACGGCGCCGATTTTATTTTGGAGACGAAGAAGGCTCCTTGAATCCACATGCCAGTTTGGAAGCACGCAGAAGTAATGGCTCGGCTCGACAGGACAAGGAACTTCGGTTCGGCGGCGTTGATGACATCAACGTCTCAATTTCCAACAAGTATAACAATGTGAATGATGTTCGGAAGAGTTCTTCCTTGAATCGAAGCATGAGTTTCACACCGAGGTCACTGGAACGGGAGAAGCCGACTCGATTTTCCAACACGGAATCCGTTTTCCAGAGTCAGAAGAATAGGCAAATCTACAACTCGAATCCGCATTTGGTTGACTCACCAGATCTTCTGAGTCCCAGGCTCATTACGAGCATGAGTCGAAGTGTTCGGGATGTGAATAGCCCTGTGAGTCGAGCCAGTCACTTGGAACGGAATGATCAGGTGTATTCAAACAGATTTGACTCTTCCAATGTATCCCGCTCCAAGCGAACTTTTTTGGAAAATGTGAAGAAGAACAGCTCGGACCTATATGAGCCCATGATGCATGGACCCAAGGCTAGCTCCCCGTCCAGGTCCATGACCCCAACTAATCCCTATTCCCCAACGTCAAGGGCTCTCGCCCCACGCCTCTCCAACTCCCCTCGACCCTTTGGCGGAACCAATTCCCCAGCCCTCTCGGATGACTACCAGGAAACTTACAGAATGACCTCCAATACGCCCGAAAATGACGTGAACAAACCCAGAATTACTTCGGACACGACTTCCAAATTTTCTCGACGAACTCTGCGAGGAGCAGATGGGGCTCCGTCAGGAAAAGTTGAGTCCACTGAAACGACAACGAGGACCAAGAGCCGATTCAAGGAATCCGAAGTTTCTTATCCGAACGGACGACGAGTTGGATCTCCTGCCAGCTTCCGAACTGACTTCCAACCACAAACGACATCTGAGGGCAGCGTCATCATCCCAGTTAGAGATACAAATAATAATGCAAATAATAAGCATGTTCATTACGCACATTAGGGATCCACTTCGTCCAGGACTTCCTTTGTTCTAATATTTAACCTCGAATGATCATCTAACCCATTTATAACCAATTATGTCAATGCATTATTTAATTGCTTAATTAATATCATAGTTATCACGTACCTAATTTCAAGTGAAAAAAAAATAATGCTTTAGGTTTCAAGTAAAAGGAAAGATATACAAGACTTAACTGTAAATTCTGTAACAAATAACTTTCTGAAATACAAAGTACGTGTAGATTTTTAGGTTCGAAAACTGGACATAAACGAAAATGCCGAAAATGCTAATTTTCAAGTGTCTGTTGAGCCAATATTACATACAGCAATTTAATTATATGTATTAGAATTTAATTACGAGTACATTGGTGCTCAGCCTCACAAAATTAATGCTGCCGAAGACTATACAAAAAAATTAAAATATAAATAGTGTAACGCGACAACCTCACAGGTCCCAACTTCAGAGCCTTGCAACTACTGGGAATATAATTTAGCTCAATAGCAATCAGTACAATCTGTTCTGTACTGCATACAACATGGTTTACATAATTAAAAGGCATATTTAATGTCGAGTGTATATTTTCTTGTCGATTCTGCATTACAATGTTGAAATAGTTGCAATGTACTTAAAATGTATCGTAGCTAAAACTAATTCTTCATAATTTGGAACTCACTAATTCAATGTAAACTAAACAAAATGATTTAATGGGATATACATATAAAAAAATTACTTATTTCTGATTGTCTTGTAAGTGGCCAATCAGTCGATGATTAATATTCAAACTGATTAGCGACCAAATAATACAAGCCTAATTAAACTGAGTGTCGAGTGTCGCTTGCGATTAACAAGTTTTTTCCCCAGCATTTGTGAATCAGCAACTATCTAAAAAAAAACACTTGAAATTGACGACGCTTCTCGGGAGTAGCCAACTGTAGCAATTGGAAGCTAACACCAGTTTATAACACTTGACTTCGGGAAGTGAAGTGATTATTCTGTATCTTATAACAATCCTAAATCATTCCATTAAGTTTAAGTGTTTAAAAATTAATTTGTGCTCTAGGGGCATGTAATAAGTTTGAACGAGAGTACCTAATAAAATGTAATAATATTTATGGGGTTTACTAAACTATTCTTATGGAATTTCATTCAAGAATCGGAGAAGACCAAGGACAAACCCAATGCATCTGATTAATATAAATTTTATTTCGATTTTAGGGCCGATAAATTATAAATCAGGAATGAGAAGTAGAAAATAGGTCACAGAATAAGTGGAAATTCTTCGCGTTTAGTAGTGTGCAGTGAGGAGGTTGAGTCCAGAAATGTTTCTGTAATCTTCGGTTCCTGGGATCTTGGGAAAGTGTTGAACATTGTTGGCCTTGGGCATCTCGTCTGAGTATTCGGGGTAAACTGGGCATGGACGGGGCTTGGGCAGGATGGGGTAGAGACAGGGGCACTCAGTGTCCAAAGGAACAGCTTGTCCCAACCATGCAACACGGTTCACGTGATCGTCAATGTCGTAGATGGTCAATGGATGAATGAGAACGGACAGGTTGCCATGGTTTTGAAGATGGAAGGAGTGAGCGGCAGCGAAAGAAGTCTTGTTGCAGCAAAGCTCGTACTGAGAATAAGGATGAGGTCCGTCCCAACCAATGAAAATCTGAGAAAAATTAACCAAAAATTTCAATACAATGTCATGTCTCGAATTAAATTTTGGATTTATTATAAAACTCGAAAATACCTCGTTTAAGGAGCATTCAGCCAAACTACCATCGTTGATCAATTCTCGTGTCTTCCTTCTGTAATTTCAATAAAAACAATAACGTTAAATATCAAGCGTTTTTAAAAAAATTACCTTAAGACTAAAAAAACATCGCAGCTTTGAACAGGAGATCACAGATAAGTTTCAGGAATATTACCTGAGAGCCAAGGCTTCTTCAGTGTGTCGGGGATTGACATCGAAGATGTAGGTGTGGAAGTGGAAAGCCTCAATTTCTTCATCGAAGAAGCTCTGGGCTAGTCCAACGGCAATAAAGCCCAGGAACAGGGTAACAATCAATGCTTTTCCGGACATTTTGAAATGAGTAAAGTCACAAGGTTGTGCTTTTGCAGGTTCAATGCTGCTGCTGAAGTGAAGTTCAAGTTCACGGATGTTCACTTTTATATATTTCTAATTATCAGTGATCTTGATTTACTATATGTATTTCAACAACTTTAGACTACTGACGGATTGCTTCAAGTGCTCATTCACTGTCAAATACTTATAAAATCATGGAATCACTGGGTTCCAATGTTAAAAACAATGAACTCACTCATGATTATTTTTTGCAGCTTCATACAAGCGTTTTGCTAAATACGCAATTGGAATACTTTTGAATTGGCCATTAATTAATAGTGATGACTTCATTGCATTGGAAATGATGATTTTAAGGATGCAATTGAATTGGTTCGTATTGCTTGTCCAGTTGATGATGATTTGTCACTTCGCCACACTATGTATTTATGCTTTGGACTTTTATATTTCATTAGTTGGCCAAGCACTGATCCGGGAAGCCTAACCGGTTACAACTTACTTCTACGGAAATATGTATAAAGTAGTTTTGAGCCGTAAATTAAATACTGGACTCAGAACAACCAATTAGAAGCAGATTTTTTTATGCATCAATTGAAATCATTAGTTAATTTTGGGAAACACAGAATATAAAGATTTCGGTTCGTCCTTCAGCTGTACGTAAGCCATATAAGTTTGGCAATATTAAAATCGCACTACTTGAACTTAAATGCGACGGTTAGCAATGACAGATGTATTGACTTTCGTAAATATGAATTTAAGCCTGCTTCCTGAATAAATTCACTGCGTAGCTGGATCTACAAATAGGTCGCATTTACTCGTGCTTCGTAATGGGTCTCGTGGATGCAATTTTGCAGTCAAGCCAATGTTTTCAAATAATTTTTATCACTAGCACTAGTTATCACTAGCAAGATAGATGTGGTAACACATCCGGTGTAATAATGATTACTGTTAATTCTAAACCGTGCTACGCTAAACATATTCTGAATAAGTTAACATTGCACTTTAGGAGTTTCAACATTAGTCAGGCTAGTTATTGTTATTTATGTTATTTCATAGTAAAAGAAGTCATGCTGGTACAACAAAGATTCAATAGTGCTGGATCTACATAGAGAGATAATTCAGGCGTAAACAAACTCTCTGGTTAGAAAATCTAAATATGTTTAGCAATTCATGCCAACTGCCAACAAATAAATACATATACTATAACTACTAATATACTGCTAAAGTTATATTGCGAAACACTGTTTCTATGTTCACATGAGGCGTTTATGATGAATTTCATTAACAATTCACTGTTCGGAGAGCAGAAAGTAAGCAGTCATGTTTAGAATTAGATTTAAGCAAATTAACCCGGTGGAGCGCTGATAAAAATAGAGGGAGCCAAAGTTACAGCACATGGGACGACTCGCTCTTAAAACACGGCCATGGAACTTGGTGACAATATCGTTGGGAGTTCCAGCGGATGATGCAATGGTTCCGATTTTGGATTTCTTCAGGATTTCTACCGAAATGCTATAAATACTTGCGAATATGGGGGGAACCAGAACCATCATGCCTGACAAGAATAACATCAATGTGGGACACCAAATGTAAACGGATATATCAATTGAACTGGCGAATCGAATTGTTCCGTAGAGTGTGAACATGTTGGCAAATATCATGAGGGATGTCAATCCAGGCACCACGATACTGGACCACACCCGGTTGTACATGTTGTTCAGAATACACAGCATTCTGTAAAACTTCAATTTCGTGGCTGCAAAGGCGATAGTGGCTTCTTGTGATCCTTGTCTGAAGTAATTATATCAATATTGAACTCAGAATTCTCAAATTTACTTCAACTGCGCGTCTCGATCTTGGGTCAATTTGGCAAAAGGTATATTGACAACATCAAAAAGGAAAATCGTTTGAACCCAAAGTGGCAACACACGTTTTAATTTAAAACAATATTGGCAAAACATATATATTTTTAAAACTTAAAATCGATTTAACGTCTAAAATCGGCACCTAACAGAAATGGTTATCAACAGTCTGCGCGTTTGAGTGCGTTATATTTTAAACAAGTATCAGTGAGCAGTAAGTTATTATTTTTTGGAATAATCGCTTAGCGTTCCTTCCTACCTTAGACTCATATGAAAGTTACAGAGGGCTCCCAACTATCCTCTACAGGAAAATAATGAAAAAAATTGAATTTTTTCTCTTGCCGCGGCTGCCGCGATGGTCGTTCCATGTGTTCGGCTGAAATAAATCTCCTTTGATTTTCTTATTATTCGTACACCATGATGGTTACACTTACCTTTATTACTAGTTTGACCTTTGCCAAGTATGAACTTTGCCAAGTGCGAACTTTATCAATTCGTAGTGAAGGCGCAGGCCGTAAACTAATGCAGGCGTCAATTACGCAAGTTACGATTTTTATTTGTATTAAATAGAAGGTTATGAGTAATTTGAATGAATCATGGAAATTCCATGCAGCCTTGCATGCATGCGTAGTATGCCAAAGGTAAGTGTAACTATACACAAGTTGTACGAATAATAAGTAAATAAAAGGAGATTTATTTCAGCCGAACACATGGAACAACCCTCGCGGCAGCCGCGGCAAGAGAAAAAATTCAATTTTTTTCATTATTTTCCTGTGGAGGATAGTTGGGAACCCTCAGTAAAAGGCTTACTTGCATACGAAGATAAGTCAAGATAACAGGTAACCGTACTGGCAAAAACTGTCGAGTGCTACTTCCATAGTGGCAAAAATTCACGGTAAAAAAAAACTAGTTTGCTTGAAAAGGTATTGGCATTGTGGTATCAGAAATTTTGCCAATTTGCCTTTTGACCAATTGACCGAACCGCGGGTATCTTACCGCAGTTGTAGTATTCTTTCCAGCCAGAACCTCGTACCGTAGACGTAATAGAAGACAAATGCAAAGACTAGGTCCACCGTCACGTACAGATACAACCCAAGCACAGCCTCGAAACAAGCAAATGCAGTAAGAGCCATTGTGCTTTGGAATGGAAATATGGAGTAAATGAAATTCGAATTGTTTGCCTTTATCAACGGCGTTAGAGAAATGCTGATAATTATAAGTGATGCCGCTTTCGGGATTAGCACTAATATCTTCTCCCGTATGAAGTTGAATTTGATTTCTTGTCCAGCGTTAAGGAGCTCCTTGCCTTAATTAACAAATAAATAGGCAAGATATTAGGAAACTATTGATTTTACATTTAATTGTTACCTTATGGTTTCAAACCTGTATTTTGTGAAAACGATGTCATCAGGTTAAATAAGTAAATCATTTCATTGCCATGCTTCAAGACATTCCAGTGATATAATGTAGTGAACGTATGAACGCAAAAGAACACAAGGTGAATCAGTAGGCGCTCAAATCCAACGCCTGACCCGAGTTCGGCTGAAAGTTGGACCAATACGAAGATTGCGTAAATAAATCGCAGAACTAGCAGCAATGGACTTGTGAGCTTCTTTCGGATGGACTCTGTTGGAATTAAAATTCCTTCTTCGCTCCAATCCGCCAGTATTGTTCCAAATTTACAATTTAACTTTACGAAATTAACTAAAACTTTATATTCGTTGTCGGATATCATTTTCCTTCCTTGAATATTTTAAGTTAAAGCTTTTTCCAAATGAAAGTGTTATTGTGGACTCGAATATGATGAAACTGCTTCTGAGTAGGAAAGTATCAAGATGTATTCACATTTATACTTCGGCAAAGTCATCAGTGATTAAATAGAACCAAATTAATACATATAATAGGTATAAGTGGCCAAGTCCAAGTCGACGTGACGCAAAATTATTTTTTTGTACTTTCTTTCTACAGTGTTGTCGTCAGACCAAAGTTGGCGCCCAACGCCCTGTGTATACCTAGCTATGTATCTCTATTGCTAGGTATACATTATAATCTTCATAATACTACGACGAGTAGTGCTTCGCACAGATCCAGAGCCGGAGCCGAATTTCGGATCCCCTTCCGGATAGCGGATCGGAGTTGGCCGCATCCAAGATCTGCGGATCCAAGATCTGCGGATCCGAGATCTGCGGATCCGAGATTTGCGGATCCAAGATCTGCGGATCCGAGATCTGCGGATCCGAGATTTGCGGATCCGAGATCTGCGGATCCGAGATCTGCGGATCCGAGATTTGCGGATCCGAGATCTGCGGATCCGAGATCTGCGGATCCGAG
>JAQFXY010000167.1:0-50510 GCA_034693865.1 Ceratophysella sigillata
CTACATACTACACCCTATATCCACCCGCCAAAAGACCAACGGTCAATTTTCTATTCTGGTCTATAACATCCTTAACTCTGGTATAATAGTGGAAGCAAGCATATGGGCCCACGCGGTAAGCAGCAATGGAGAAAATTGGAAAGCACTCCTGAAGAAAGTTGGTAAACACCCATGGAACAGCAAGTTATTGATTCTAGTTTGACTATGTTTTTGGATTCAGCTGTGTTTAAGGTTTTGGGTTAGGTTTTTGATTAGAGCAAAGCCATGAGTACTGTCTACCTTGTATCTTTACCAACGTTCTCTATTCATTTGTTCAACTTCTACATATAATTTTCTCAACTAGTGCATCGCAGCGTACTATACTATAGATTGTTTTTTGAGGTATTGAATCAAATCAGCCATGACAAGTGCTAGAGCAAAACCAAAACCGTTCTGTACGATCAAGCGACACTAAGCTCAAATAGGAAATCGCCAAACGATGCAATAGCTACAAATTAATGAACTGGGCCTTCTATAGCTTAAGCAACGAACCTGAGGCCCGGCAGTGCCAACTTGGAGAAAGCATAAGCTTTTGCCCATCTCTCGCCGTCAATGCTAATGTCGATGGCGTAATCGCACAATCTCACAATGAGCCAGTGGTAAGGAGAATATCTCATCTTGCGCATATTGCGGATTAATTTTTCAAATCGGAATCCATACCCTACTGCAAATTGAATGGTCACAAAGCAAACAAACATTACATTGATTACAATATTGCCAATTCTCCGTATGATTTAGCTTCTATTCTAGAAAGTTGAAACTACTGGTCGTAGCCAGATACGTATACATTACAATGAACTAACGTACCTTTCCCATCGTCGGAACGTTTAAGAAGTCGTTTCGCCGTGTCCTCAAGTCTCTTAGTTTTGGTTATAAAGCTGGCTGTTGGTGATTTCGCGCAATTCGGACATACTTCATCCACACCAAGGTTGATCTATGTATATAGTTCCAGAATATATTATCATTATCATCCAGGTCCACAAACAAATATTTTTACAGTCCTTCAGTTGGTGTCTGTAACTGTTTTGTTATGTAGCTCATTCCCAGGTAAAACATTTTTTATCGAGCTAGCAGGCAATCGAGGTAATAGTTGATCCGTTTAATTAATTAGTGATAATTATAAAAAATGGGCGCAGAGCAACTTTGTAAAACGTGGGTGTGATTCGTACTTTCCAAAATTATGCTACTTGAGTTGTTTCTAATCGAAAGTAGGCAGGTAACTACGTAGAATTGAATACTACAGCTACAGCAACAGCTGGATATGCTTCTTAGTAGGTAATCTAAGTAATTTTCTAAGCTCAACAGAGAACGAAGCATTGATGTGACCACACATCAACAGTTTAGATTAGCGTATCAAGGACACCCAAATTGTAAAAACGTGAAGGTACCTACGGATATCCTGGTATTTATAAAATCTACAGGTATTATAGAGAATCACAGTACATCTGTACCTGGTAGAAGCAGTATTGGCATCCAACAGACGTCATGGCAGCATCGTCTAATTTGTTATGACAACGATCACAATTGCATTCGAAAAAATAGCTCGCCTTAAGTTCTTCGATCCTCCTGGCTGTTGGTTTCATTGGATCCTTATAATGGATGGTCACCTGATCAATCTGAAGAAGAGAAGCAGATCATAAGCTTGTTATGTCTGGCGCGTTCATTTAATATTGTGACGTTGTTGTCCGCTACTTACAGGGTGTCCCAACGGCAAGTCCACCAAGTTGCGAATGCAGATCATCGTCGACTCAAACGAAACAATAGCTGTGGGGTTACAGGAATGGTTGAAGACAGACGCTCCAATATAGAGAGCACAACCCCTTAAAATGTTGCTGTCATCGGAAACGGAGAATCCATTAATGCAGATCTGCGAAGGGGAATGTATTTTAGATACGGCAATCCAAACAAGTTTTACATATGTGCCAGGGATGATAGGCTAGCTGGATACATACAGAAGACATACCTTGCCATAGAGCTCAACGAAATCATCTCCTTCCGGAATTCGAAGACCGGATACCCCTTGAACAAGTTCAATCACGGCAGCACGAATGTTCATAATGAACTCGATACCCTGTGCATCACTTTTATATTCTTCTATATCTGTAAAGGAAAAGCTCACTTATTACATATGGAAATGACGCAGACAATGACAGGAATAGAAAAGAAAATATTTCTATGTGGATTTCCCGGCAGGGCGCACCTGAAAAGATCCAATGGCTCAAAATGAACAACTAGGTCCAATTAATATTAAGACGTTCACAACTTGGTTGGTATATTCGTGATTAGAGTTGATATTAATCAAAAGTTATTTAGCGCTTGAACTACGATTTACGATTTTTAAACCAATTCTAAAATCAGACTGGAAGTTAGTGTTCGTTTTTGTCGAAAGTGATGACATTCTACATGGTTAATGTTTCGATAAATTAACTCTTGGTTCCTACTGAAACTAGCAACTGTACCGAACATTCACACAACTGGTTATAAGGCTTACAGACAAATATTAGTTAACTTACGGGAAACCAGGTGGTCAAATGTTCGGAATGTATCGGGAGAAATCAATTCTCCGTAGCCTGGGTCCTAAAAAGAACGATATTTTAAATGAAATCCTTCAGTATTATTATCCTGCATCTTTTCGGATATAGCTAGTGAAATATACAGTATATATTTGTGCCAGTACATTCTGTAGTCTGGTCAGGACTCTGATAACCATACGTGCAGAGCTTGAAATCCGAACGCCACTGTTTCGTAAAACAGCCAACCCTTTGCATTCAAATTTGTGGCCCTCCTTCCAGTCCAGGGCTTGGCAAGCAGCATCACAATACTTGGTATAGCAGCATCTTTCACAACGTCCAAAGTCCTCAACCTCGTTTCTGTAAATATAACGGAAAGTTTTACTTATCAACAATGTAGAAGTTTACAGACTTTGAGGTTTTAGTTTTGCCTATGTAAAGAAACATGTATTTTTATGTAGGCGTGAAATAACTAAAAATAAAACTATTCAAATCAACTTGGCATTGGCCTCATCATACCGATACGCGTAGCAGAATGAACAATACGACAGCCGATAACGTTGGGAAACAATGTAGGCGAAAGGCTCACATTGCAATAGCAATGTTCCTGCCGGAATACAGTTCTTCCTTTCAGTAGTTCTGCCTGCAAAAAATGAAAATGCAAAACCTACGTAAAGAAGGTTTACATCTTGTACCCCGTAACATTAATATTTAATTCACGAACCCATTAACGAGCAGAGTGCGTCTTTAGTAAATGCCAAGCCGCTGCAGATGGAATGAAAAATTTGCATCACAGAGGCTGTAATGTCTGCATACGTTGGCAGTTTGTTCAGCAAAGAAGCAGAAAACGATGGAGTGACACGAGAAGCAGAGGAAGTCAACGGCACCGGCGGAGGTAATCCCTAAAACAGGGTGATCAAGATACAATCAAGATTTTTAGGTATACATATAATTGTTAATACACTGCTCTGCCATCTGCCTTGGTTCGACTGGGTCATGATCATGACTCATGACTTTTACAAGTAATTCGTTGTGTTAAATATTAACGAATAGCAAATCGAACAGGCTGAAGTTAAATTCCTATTCCCAGGCACTAGCATCTATGTAATATTAACTTGTTAAACTGAAATACGTTGTGCAATGGTCATCGATAAGTCGACATAAGGTATGAACTTAGCACATATGTATCTTACACCTATAATCTATGTTTTTTGTCTCACTCAAGAAACCAAATATAGTTAGGGTAAATTAATTGTTCAACATAAAAAATGTAGTCCTGGTGCGTTAACTCTTACCGAAATTATGTCATGTAACTTTTAGATAGTGAAGAATATTGGCTCACCTCGTATTCGTTTGTATCGTCCTCCATTATTCCAAATGTTGAAGAATCGTTAAGGTGTATGTTTATGAGTGAATTCAGAGACGCATACAAGAAAGAACGTCAAGAAGCAGAAGCTAATCTTGATTGTTGATAACCTAGTCCCAGGTACTTCAATATGTTGTATATTGAATCTATGCATGTGTGAGGTCAATTGGAACCGACAACGGGCCGCAGAGGAAAAACGCTTAGTCCCATTCTCATGTACAGGGTGGTTCTCATGGACGGAGTTAAACAAATTCAAGCCATATGCTCGGTTAGGTTTCTATGAAATCTATTTATTACAGGCGTAGCTTGTTATGTATACGTTTTGTCTGACGTAATCGGACTCCAGTGTGCTCAATTGGTTTTGCCTTTTGAAAACATTGAAATCAAATGATCACGCCTTGTGGAAAAACGCTTTGCATTAGTTTCCATGAAAATGCTAATTCAAATACTTACCTAATTCGGACATTGACAATGAGATTACATACTAGTATTAAGGGTACAGTTGGTTCCTTAAGGGTACTGTTGTTTCCTTATGATTTATGATGTAAGAGTACTGTTGCTTCCTTAGGGGTACTATTTCACAGGGTTGGCACAAAAAAGTAATTGATTTTTTTGCGGGTTTTACTTGTAATGGGCACTACATAGTCCAAAAAAGATTTATGGAAAAAAACACAAAAAAATCAAAAAAATCAAAAAAATCAGGGCAAAAAAATCATGATTTTTTTTAATTAAAAAAAAATCAAAAAAATCAAAAAAAAAATGCTAAAAAACATAACTTTTTTGAATTTTAAAAAAGAAAATTTCAAAATACAAGTAAATGTTTGAAAACAGTATTGTATGTTGTTTGTCATACGCAATATCAATATGCAAAACATTGCATACAAGTTTGATTTGAAGCATTTCAAGGTGAAACTTCAAAAAAATCAAAAAAATCAAAAAAATCGATTTAAATCAAAAAATTGGATTTTTTTAATTCTTTTTTAAAAATCCGATTTTTTTCAACTCTGCTATTGCTGTTGCATCCTTAAGGGTACTGTTGCTTCCTTAAGTGTACTGTTGCTTTCTTAAAGGGTACTGGTTGCTTCCTTAAGGATACTGTTACTTCCTTAAGGGCACTGGTACTGTTCCTTCCTTAAGGGCACTGGTACTGTTCCTTCCTTAAATGTACCTACTTTGCTAGGCCTGTTTCTTACCGGTTACAACCGTTATTTATTTCCTATTTACTATTTATGAATGCCCCTAACCTAGCATGGCTCGAATTTATGTAAATCTTCGGGGCGTTCTTCCTAATCCAACCTAACTTGTGAATGAATGTAACTCAGTTCACCCATGAGACACCCTCTTGCGCCCCGTTGTTAGGTCGAACCGATCGCTATGTATGTATCTACTGCTGACTGTCAAGTACAGAGCTGGATCAAAACCTGGTAAGCCTGCTGAGTGTTGAGTGCGACAGGCAGGTGAAGACACAATATATAAGTTGATTTTTGGAGTTTGCTCACAATGGATGCCAGAAGGGAAGTCGTTTGAGTAAATGTAGGAAAGCTACTTAGCCATTAGTTGTTAGTTAGAATAACAAACAAGGACACAATAAATAAGAGATAGATGATACCCTATGACGATTTCACAACAAGCGGCCGTCGTCTAAGTCCAACTGAACTGATGAGTGAAGCCGGAGGAACTCAGAAGTTCGCTTTGCCTTGATTTCCTTCTCCTCATTTCGAATTCCAAATTTACAAGAGTTTAGGGGCGGGCTTTTGAAAGTAACAATGGAGGTGCAGAACAGCAGCACAGTGTATGACATAGGAGGCGACGTCGGGATTCGTGGTGCAATTATGATTATGTAGATACATATAATGCGTGATTAATCACACAGGCTAGGTATAGGCAAGATGATTTGACCATGGAAATGGTAAATGATGTAGTAAATAGGTAATTTCACCGATCCAATGGAAACGGGAATCTATCGGGGCTAATGAAATTGTACGAATGGGAACCTCTCGGTTCTGACACAAACTGGAACCGACCGATTGGGCGATTGGGTACCGATATGTAGTTTTAAACTTCCTGATGAAAACAGAAATAGCATTGTCCTGTATTAATCTGTTACTAATTTCAACTAAGGCTAAGCTAAGGTGTCTTAGGCATCTGTCTGGAATGACCTAAACATAATTCACTATTATTGCGGTTAAACACATGCTTGAAAATCAAAGATCGCGATTGTCGACAGTATTGAACTTGATCTTGAATGGGTCAACCGGTCTTGGATCTGAGCTTTTGAGACTAAGTATAACAAATCACAAGATCAAAGAAATGCAAAAAGTGTTACAAATTGCAAAACGTCGTGAGTCGTGAATGTGCAATTACATACGAGTTCTGTAGTTGCATTTGTACAAGTTCGTATCTTACCAACTTTGTCTCCAACTACCCACGTCGTTGTACTGGTACTGGTACTGGTACCTACATCGACATGGTAATACCAACTCCTTTTGAAGAAATAATTTTAATAATGGCTATTTGATCCTGATTTAAACTTAATACCCATCAACATTAACCCATCCATGAATGTTCACCCAACAAAACCTCGCATTTTAGTTGTGAATTTCCTACCGAAATATCGATCGGTAGACTGGAATGTTTATAGGGATGAAACTCTCAGTGTTGTCCGATAAAAAGCTATGTTTTTATTTTCAAGGATGATAATTTGATACGAAAAATGTTGAAACCAAAGCTAAGTTGTTTGTCAATGCTCGAAATTATTAGTAGAGGCAGAGATACATTATGATACATTACAGAAATAAACTGCCATGTGGTTTGTTTTGCCCAACTTGAATTGTGAAGCTTATTAGCTTCAAGCTTCATTCTGTGTTCTCTGTATCTACGTATTGTCATAATCCCTAACTCACGTAGTAATAAAACTCCCCAATATTCAATACACAGCTAGAATATGTTTTAAATGTTTTAGCTTTTGCTTTTTTATTTCTTTTCTGGACTCAAATGGGTAATAAATTAGAGGAGAAGGAATAATGAGAAACATAACTCTGTATTAAAGAAAATATGTTTCCTATGATTAGCACTAATTTGTAGTTTTTCATAATACGACGTAGTAGAAAAGGTGACTAATTTCTGAATCTTAATCTATTCCCTAAATAAATTATTTATTTATACTTCTTGGAGTACATCTAAATATTACCTACCTAGAAATTCCAAAACGTGTTATCATAGCCTAGGAATCCAAGTAGCTTATGATAGAGTTTGGGTTGTTAGGCCAATCAGTTTTCACTCTCAATTAATTCTGCGACTCGTCCGTCCGTCCACAGGACTGGACACTAGAGAACTAATACAAACAAGTAATTGTAATAGGTACATATTTCTACGCTTACGGTATACGCAAGTGAATATAGTGTGTTCAGGTCACTATTAGCAATGAGACGCAGTGCGTATTCAAATCACTAATATATGTAGTAAACTTATGAACTAGATTAGTTGAAGTAATTAACCGTGTGGACATGTAGAGCTGGCACCTGCTGCCGGCTGGTACTTAAACTAAATACATACATGCAAAATGCAAATGTAGGTGTTCTACCACAAACGCCTTATCATAACCTGGAAGCGTGTGCGCGGAAGAGAATTCATACTTTGACTTCTCTCCCTACAACACGCATTCTTACTATTAACACAATGTTTTGTAGTTTCGTATTTAACTTAATTCTTAGACCAACTATCGTGCCTCTCTAGAAGTCAGCATAAAGAGCCCTGAGTGGTGTAACATCTATTGGAATCTCAACGTGCAATAGAGGATACATTCCTAAACTTCGCTTAAGATTAGCTCATCTTAATGACTTATCTAAGTTGGATTGGAGTTAGTTCCACAACGGGGTATAAAATACTCTGCTCCAAGTACTCGCACAAGAACATCAATAATACTCATAACACATGCACTTCCGACTTAAATATAGCATGGAGTACCTTAAACATACTTAAATTTAGTACGAAATAATAGTGACCTCATTCCTGTACTTCACTAAAGATACCATCGAAATTAAAGAGATCACGTCGAACAAGTCGATTAAGAGTATTTTTATGCCAATTAGAACATAATAATCATGTTCTAATTCCTCCAACTCAACTGCCCCACGCAATTTGTAAACCCATATTTTTAATTACTTTAAAGAAAAACAACTAATTAATTCAAAGTAGGTACTAATGAATTCTGTATCTAGCTGATGACAAACTATGATTGGACCAGTAGATGGGATGAAACCCAAACACAGCTAATTCTAATTACAAATGAGTATTTGAAACTTGTAATAACCTAGCAAGTAGATCAGACTACTCTGAGAACACATTTTCAATTTGGAATACCAAGCAGCATTTGCTGAAAAAGCCTAATAAACATGACCAGCTTACGCATACGGATACTAATATTTCTGTATGTGGCTAGACGAAGAGTTTTTAACGAGAAGATTGGTTTCTTTGTTCTGGTCCGGCAGTCATTTGCCTCATAACTGCAGTTGGTGTGAAAGCCATGCTGGACATCGAGGCTGCTGGAGCAGGTGGTGCGGTTGGAGGATTGGATGGGAAATTCATCCCTGGGATCGGAGCGTTTACTGAACTGTTTGCTTGTGAATCGAATGCTCGGAAGAATCTTGGAGCTGAAATATAAATAACATTACAATGAATGTTTGTATCAATCCCAATGACAATTCGTAGGCTTTAAAGTGACTTACGTAGTGGAAGAGGTACAGCTCTTGGATACTGTGTACCGTGTGGAAATTGGTGATGCTGGTTAAGCATCATATTCAAGGGCATCATTTGCGGCGGCGGGCCTGTCATAGATGGAACCACATTCACCCGATACATAGTTGGGGCAGCGAGTCCACGAAGTTTAATATGCCCTTGGAAGCAAAACTTGAGAATAGCTGCCATCATATGTCTTTGAGCTAAATTTGGACTGCTGAGCTGGCAGATGATATCGTGCAAATTAATTTCTGAATTCTTGATACCTAGAATACATTTTTTGAATGACGCTTAGCATATTCCACAAATACATTTGTTCGTGCAGGAATAATGTAGAAATACTTACTATTTAGACACTTAATAAATTCAGGTCGGCCCACTAGGTCTGCTGACGCCGTTGAGTTGGAAACCAAAATTTGAATTTCATAAGGCAAATAAGACATGACCTGAGCAGCCGTAAATTCCGGCTGTTGATTGTTTTGCATCTGTTCGGTGTACAAGTTCATTGGTGCTGGACCATTTATCGGCCCTGGGCCATTCATTACTCCCGGCCCATATTGGTGAGGCCGACTGTAGGTCGACATCGGCGGTCCGTTCTGTTGGATGTGTTGATGACCCTGTTGGATGGGCATTGGACCATTACCTAGATTAATAGGCGCGCCACGGTACATTGGCTGAGGAATTTGGATTGGCCCATTTCTGTTTTCAAATTCATGCGAAGGTTCCATTTGTAGACCACGCTGTGGGACTTGCATATCTTGGATTTTCCCTTTCAGCTGCCGCTGAATTGAATCGTGATATTCCTGCGCAGCCAAAGACATCCTTCGTTGATCCATCATACGTTCCTCGTCAGATTGGCGACGGCCGGGAAAGGGCATTGGGTGGCCTTCTTCTCGTAGACACTTAGTTGGTGTTGGGTCCCTTGGAACGAATTCGGAAATACCCATTGGCAATCCGTTGTGAATGTCACGGACCAGCTTTGTGAACGGGTGCAACGGATCCGAATAAATCTCGTGAACTGTAGAAGGAGCATTTGAAGAGCCAGGTCTACTGAGCGGAAGGCTCATAGCATTCCCGGATGAGGCCTGGCCCATGCCAGAAGCTTGATTCGAGCCGAAATTGGAGCCAACCATATCAATACTTTTCTTCGTACCCTTTTCCACTAACTGATCCAACTGTACAAAAAAAATTGAATAATTTGAGTTGATAAAATCAATTTCATATGTCTCAGTAATCGGGTATAGAATAAAACAACTACAGCGGATTCAAACTTACAATCTGTTCAAAGCAAAACTGCTCTTCTGACTTGCGTGCTGGGGCTGGTTGTTCTTGTGGTGTCTCTTTCTTGATTTTTTCAAACATTTTGGGATTAATTGGCTTCTGGTGGCCGGGAAACAAAATGTTTCGTAGTTGATTGCCCATATCCGTGATGTCACGCTCATCGCTACCTCCATCCATCAAATTGTTGGACAATTCTAAACATTTGTCAGGTCCTTCAGGTTGTGACGCAAAAAAATCCGTGTATCTTGAGCTTATACTAGACTATAATTGAAACAGCATATATAAGTATTTAAATCGGTAAATGCAAAGTAGAAAATGTCTAGGTTTTAAAGTACTTACCATTATCTTTGATGTCAATGGTTCGTCAGCTAAATCCATGCCTGCATCCAAGATGCTAAAATCCATCAGCGTCGGTTTGTCATTACCCATGGATTCGTCGGTGCTCGAGTCCATGTGCTGGGAACCGTTTGACACTTTACTTTTACGCTCAGTCTTTTTCATCTCTCTCGTATCACCAGGTAATCCACAGAGTTCGATAGTATCATTGTGGGACATTGGTACTATTTTTTTTAAAAGAGGAAGGTATACATTTTAAACAATCCAATTGTACTAAACTAACAACGCCATGAACAACTTACCGGAGTACCATTCCGGTTCTTCATCTGCTTTGTAGTTTGGTCCGCTCTTTGCCATGTAAGCTGAGCGGCTGGAACTCTGTCCTTGATTATTCTGATTCCGGTCGTTACCTCGACGTCGATTCCAATCAGAAGATTCTGGCTCTGTAGTCCAAGAAGAATTAACAAACTCTTTTTTAGTTGCCGGAACACGGTTCTGATCCGGTCTATTCTTGTCCCTATTAAGAAATCTCCGGCTTCCGGCTTCATCCGGCTTCTCCCGATCTCGATCGAAACTTTCACCAGATTCACGTGTCTTGGGCAAATTATCATTCCAAGTTCGCTGATTATTGAAGTTGAACCGAGAGTTGGTGGTAGCTCGTGGTACAAGTGAATCACTAGAATAAATTAAAACAATTAGCTCCCATCACTGAAACAGATTCTGATTCAACGTATGTATTAACTGGGAAACTTACCGTTCCGAGAAGCTTCGATTGTGAGAATCCATATTTAGTGGATATCGATTTGGATTTGGAGAAAGGTTTGGGGCACAACCGCTAGAGAAAGTTGCTCGCTGAGGGCGGAGACTAATCGAATCGTCGGGAACCTCAGTCTCCTTCTTCACAAATTCATCTTTTCTCTTCGGTCTAATTTTATTGTACATAAATAGTTATTTGTTATTTTATTACCTTTTGCACAACAGTTAAAAAATGCTGCGTAGATTAACACTCCACGAATAAGTACTTACACCATTGTCGTCATTGCCGGTAAAGGATTCTTCCCAACTATGCGTGGAGTCGTGAGCGTACAATCCAAGTTGGTAAGAGGAAAATCCCTAGGTCTTTTCGCCGACAGCGGATGTCGGAAACATTTGACTAAGAAGTCCTGTTAAAATTGAATTCTTCAAAAACGTACCTTATGCTTAAAGTATGTGCAATGATTATCCTTAGACAATCATGTTCAACTAACCTTTGAATACATTATTCGACGTTTCTTGGCGTTGCCTCCTCCATTTTTCTTTGAATCAGTCTTCTGGCTTCTGTCACTCTGCAGATCAGCCGACTGACACGAGGTCTCATCACCTTCCATTGTCTGTGAATCAACACAATAGAGACATAAATATAAATATAACAGTAAAAACAATAAAGCCTCATGGATAGCAAGTATAGATGACAGTATGATGTACTACACACGAACACGGCCAGCCTGCTAATATATACGACCAGCTAATATACAGTAAGGAAACACGCCGTGTCTGGAGTCTGGAATAGGATCGGAAGGCATATTTTGAAGCATCCTGCTAGCAGTTACATTCGTGATGTGAGTTAGAGGATCTAATTCGAATTAGTGTAAAGAAGGGCAACAGAAGAGCTAATGAATTTGATACATTTAAAAATATGTAAATTCCAAGGGGAAACCCAAATGAAACGGAGCAGTAACAGATCTTAGTGGAAATTCGGAAGGATAGAAAGAAGTGGTGGCGTGTCTGTGACCTTCGTTTTCTACTCCACGGGCCGATTGAATTAAGTAACAGAATAAACTTTAAATTTCAACATGCATTATTCAAATAATGTCAAAGTGAAAATGCACCATGTCAATGCTATTCTCTGTAAGCCATTAGCGTATTAGGTTGAACACGAAGCAAAACCAACTTGGAGCAAACCCTTGGTCTATGATTAGTATGGTATCTGATATCCATGATTTCCAAGCAAATTCTACTATGTGGATACCCATTACTGGCTAATGGGAAAATTATCAATTTCTTGTTCCAAAATTATATTTCAGGCGAGTATAACAGCCTGGCATGGAAATTAACAAATCCGTTGCTTGTATATACAGTATTAAGATCAATTGATAATGACATTTTAAATCCAGACACAGCGTAAATTCCTTGTTGCTTAATGTGTTCATGAATTTTATGATTATAGACGTTTCGTCGAGAAAAAGAAAGAAGTCAGCCTTCTTAGTTGGACGAGTGATATTTGCATAAGTGGAAAAAATAACTGCAGAAAACACAAACATGGTGGACGGAGCACGACGCCAATTATTCTTCAAGTAATTCTACATGCATGGATTATGTACATACGCAGATATATCATCGTATTGATTAAACCTTAAACCCAAACCAAATGCATGTCGAGTTCGAGTTCAATTGGTGCAAGCACGCAGACTATGGTATTGGTATACTGAATTCGAGTTATTTAATAACTGAATTTCTCTAGATGAATCTTCAACCATAGGTCATTCCACTACTGGCAATTTTGTGTATGTACACAAACAACTCATTCTTGGAGTCTTGAAGAGACTAGGTATATCATACGAATTACATAAAGTATAACACGAAGATAGTCTAGCATTCGCTGGAGACGGAAATCAGACGAGGAGAGATGTCACAACCCAAAGAAATACGCAGTACAAATTAGGTATTCAATATTCTTCACCTTTCAATGAGTTAAAACAGAGGACTCTATAGTCATGTAAAATATAGAAATCGTTCGTCTGAGTACAATCCTTATCTCACATCCCACAAAACGACGATAGATTTACTAGGAATATGGAATATTGTTCGTTTACGATATACTTTAAGATTGTTTTGCGATTAAAAATGAATCATTTACCAGCAACGTTCTGATGCTCCGTGTATCAATAAACCTAGTCAATAAACTTGCATACAAGTTTTTTAAATTCACTACTGCGTAAGGCGACTTCTTGCGCCTCGCCACTAAACATTAATTGCATTAAGTTAGCCAGAAATAGAAAATACTGATAGATTACTTAATCATTTAATTACCAGCAAATCCTTCCTGATGATGGCCATCAAAAAATATTATACAGAGGGTGATGAAATTAACGAAACTGTGAAGGAATTCCGATATTCTTCCACTTTAAACTACCACTTACTGTTATAAATTAATTTTGAAAAACCTAAACCCGCGCACTACACTGAAAATAACTGAGATCCAGTTTTCCAACTAACAACAAAAAGGAAGGCAAATATATTACTCTTTCTAGTTCAATTCCAATCTCTAACTAACAGAGACAGGGAAACGACAACGATAGAAATTTGTTGTTGTATAATAAGATATAGTTAGTTCAAGTTACAAGTCGTGAACGACAAAATTAAGCACAGGCACGTATCCGAACTTGAGTTGAGTTGAGATAAAGCGACAATTAACATAATATACACATGCCCAAATACATACATAGAACCAATACCCAACCCACTGATGGAAAGGTGAACTTTTAGACATTTGAGTTATTTTTGACAATCCAGAGGTAGAGGATGCGTTGTGCGACTACACTCAAAAATGAGCTGCCGTGTCTTCTCTGCGTTGTAATAATTCCTAATAGTTCATTTTCGTGTACGGTATACGCACTGGAAACGCCATTTACGATGCAATTAATATGCAGAAAGTTTGATACTGCAGTACGCAATCTCAGTGAAAAGGAAAGAAAATGGTTCGGTCTCAACTCTATAGTCAATGATCTTATACAGCACAGTTCACATATTGAGCGGAGGAGTTCTCAGAATAATTGTCATCAACAGGCGACAGTTCCCTCCTGATGAGTGATGCATGCGGGTTAACAACTTATCAATCCATCTTTTCATTCAAATTCAATGAATGATGGTACCATGTACCAGCTTAAGCTTATACATATTAATATAAATACTTTTGTATCCCAATAGTCATGAAATGAATATGGCGCCAAAGGGCCGATGAAGTCGGCCAAAAATTGAACTTAAAAACAAAATTTGCTTGATATTTATGTGACACATTATGTACCTCACATTTCAAAAATTAAATGTTTATGAACACTACAGCGACCAGGATACGATCATGACAAAGTGCAAACTAATCAAACAAGAACGCGGTCGCTGCAGAAGTGGCTTATTATCATAAAGCAAAAAAAAGAGTAAATTAAATCCCCAAAAGTGTAAAAGTGGAACACTACCCGTCGAACCACAATACCCCTAAATTCCAAATTACTGGATTCATTAACTTGTTTCTCAGCTGACAACATTGCATACCTCTGACCTCATCAGTGTGTTATTGGTTCGTCGATCAATTGAAACAATGAATATGATTAATAAAGTAATACGAGAACTAAGAACTGAGAACTTCTGGGAAATTGTATATTTCAATTGAACGAAGTGGGAAAAGTGAAAGTAGTCCATACTGAACTGACTAGTTACTGAAAGGCGCAGTAGGATTGTATGTAATATTAACAATAGTAGGTCGTGTCGTGAGGTCTCAAGCAAGTCTCAAGGCTGAAATGTTGAGCTCCAGCAGAAGCAGAATAGCCCTTATTCTATTCTACATGTATCAGCCAAATCTGTGGGTTGATGGATTGCCCCAGTCGGTCTCGGGTAAGCTTTTCAAAAACTGGATTTTTTCATTGTTTTGAAAACATGCAGAGTGAAATTGCTAGTATTTGGCCATAGTGAATGCTAGTCTAGTTATTTAATAGTCCTTGTAATAAAAAATAAAATAAAACTCGGAGCACAAGCTCATGCTATGCTGAGTGAATGTACCGTGTACGTACAAAATCCTACTATGTATATGTACACTGCACAGTACTACTAAGTACTACTGATATTGATATACATACTACACTTCAATGTGGAGACTTAGGATTGACCTCAAGCTTTAGTCCGTATATTCCATTAATACAAAATATGGATGTTTAAGGGTGTAAAATCAAAGTGGAAGACGGCCGAATCCTATGACCGACTTGGGTGCGATGAGAGCCCAAACGGAACGTTATCCAAAAAAAAATTAAAACCGAACAGCAATCTATGGTGCTTGTATGCATGGTGTATCGATCTACTAAATACATAACATACGACATAGTTAAGTACTGGAAGTTTTTTTTTAGTTTTTTGATCGGTATTGGGTATTGCTATCAGACACAAAAATCCCAAATATATGGAGCAATTAAATATTTTCTAATGTTGAATGTAAAATGTAATTGAATTGGAGTCAAAAGTTCAACCTGAAATTCGTAGTAAGTATTACTTACTACTTACATAGTAGGTAACTCATTCGTCATTTCACATTTGACATGGCCGAAGGTCGTTTATGTAAATAGATTAATATGTGCGTTCCGATTAGTGTCTGATTAAAGAAAGGAGTTAATAAATATTGAATGAACCCTCTCATCCGCAAGTTTTGCACTTCCTGATCCACTGATCCAAGGCAAGTATGCATCATTAGTGAGATACAATCCGTGTGACCTTATGCCCAGTGAACTGAGCCTTGACCTTAGCAATACACATGAACGTGTTGACCTTTCCCTTTAACCTCTGGAGACGAGCACAGAGTGAGTGGATAGTAAATAGGAAGGAAGAATACGAATCTGTTGCTCACCGGTGGTGTTGAGTTGGGAAGAGGTTCTTGTTGGAGAATGGTGGAGCCGGATGTGTGAGGTCAAATGTGTGAGGACGGGTGACGGAGGTCACGAGCAGCGGAAGCTCCTTCTCGACTCCTTCACTGCACAACTACTGACTGAGTTGAAATTCGATGGAAACACGAGCGAGCAGTAGAATCACCTCAACTTTCTCCAATCTTCCTCCGATTTAGTAGCAGTAGTAATAGCCCTAGTCACTAGTACAGTCCAACACATCCACTCAGATTTGGTTCAATCACAAGACCAGAGATCTCTGGTCTGTGTGGTTCAATGGATATATATATTGTGATTCTCTCGGAACCCATCTGTTTTAACGCCCTCCTCACTCACTCAGTTTGACTCATCATCATCATGGAGTCATTTTCTACTCCCGACCCAAATTGTTGAACGTTGACAAAAAGTCATTTTTTTGACTGGCCGATACAAAATGTGTTTATAATGTAACTGCATGTTAACAAGGAATTAACACTTCAAAGTTCCACAGTATAGTACAGTACCTACCTACACAGTAAAATTGGATTTTTTTAAAATCCCCAAATTGGAACTTAAAATCTCAAATTGGAAATCTAGATTATTATGTTTGCCAATCATATCCATAAATGGTGAACTGGGTCAGGTTATACATTTATCATATAACGGCCGGAATGTAAATCCGAATTTTTAAGGTTAAATATTGAAATTTTTTGCTTATGATTGGAGCCATCTAAAACGAGCCTTTTCCACTTATTTAAAGTACCAAAAAGTGCTTTTCTACAAGTTTATGATACGTGTATCTTTCCTCTTATTCCCCTAAAAAATTGCAGTACATATTTTCATAGTGGGGAAACCGTATAAAAACAGACCAAATTGGTTGCAATTTGCAATCACTCTAAAACACTACTAACTTTGACCTTGCAAACTGAAGCTCATTACTGGATTCAAGCAAACCCAACTTCATGTTTATGGTACATGTTTCATGCTGTGCAAGTTATCCAGAATTTCTTTTTTCAACTGACATTCCGCCATCTTTGATTGACATGTCGAATACACATTTGGCTCGCTTGATAGTGTCTGCGGAAGTTGACTCTGAAAGAATAAACATTTACATAAATATGGCAAGAACTACTGTCTTCTTCTGCATAACAAAACTAAGAAAGTGATGGAAAAATAATTAATTTTAGAGAGGTATTGAGTATTTAATACTAAGCCATGTAGAACAAATGAAATCTGGAACTCATTTTAGACGTGATCTTAACCAAGACTTTAGAGAACGAAAAGGGTCTACCTGGAAATCCAATTTGACTCTATGGTTAGGACTGTAGAAGTACTAGAAGTACGTAGTAAATGTTGCGAATTCCCACATCCATATAGAAACCCGCTTCCGCACACAACCAACGTAGTTTGAGTTAGGCCAAAGGGCCGTCCTTGGGAAATACGCCCTCTTCTGCGGCTGTGGCTTATCTCCAGGAGGACAACAACCTACTACAGTTCCAGTTAGATCCAGACCCAGCCTAGCGTATTTTCCCTCTTTTGAAAGATTATAAATGCATGCCAATAAATCCGGCATGTAGGTTGGCCTCCACGTAATGGCATTCTTACTACGACGCACTTGTTGTGTTGTATTGTACTTGACACACGGTCCGTCAACGAACGTCAGGCTATGATTGGGATGAACACAAGTGACAAGCAACGGATGTAAATAGGACTTGACCTATGACACTGAGTCTGTGGCTAAACAATAAATGAAGAAAAGGTCAAAATCTATAGCGTTTGGTTCCGTTTTGGATGTCTGAGAGCAGAGGCCGGAACCCAGGCGGCCGCCCTGCGCCTGTATCCCGTGGTCGTATAAGAACGAACGATATATATCGTACAGTTATTCAACAAGCAATGGGTACTCAGTATGGCTAGGCATTCGCGAAGGAATTGGGCATGAACGGTTCGGCGTGGCTGCGCTGTACCTGAGTACACTGCACTGTGTCGTGGGAATTCTCTCGTCACTGCTGCCTGCCTCCTCGTTCGCTCCGTGTCCGTGCTCGTTCCTTCTCAATTGCCTTGATTTTGAGTTTGAGTCAGCAGAAAGTCGGTTGTCGTTGTCGTTGGTTGCCAGTCATCAATTGTCACATCAGTTGGGGATTCGGATTTTGCTCCACCTCTTACCTGAGCTCAAACTCCACAGTCCGTGACCTCATCCGGTGTCCCCACTCGAAGCAGCAGGCTCCAATGGCAGCCACACGACGACTTCAAAAGGTAAATGCACTTTACGGGTACAGCTACACTATGTCATATGTTATTACAACTTACATTACAATTATTATGAGCTTACCAAAACAACGTATCAACCTACTATGATGTATGAAAAGTATCGAATATGTAAACGGTGGCCTTCTAAAGAGTAACACCAGCTGGCTGACGTTGGAAAATCAAATTGATTGTCATTCAGTATTTGTTATTGAGGATTGTAGGCAGATGAAAGTTTGCTTCTCAAATCCCAAGTTTCAATTACAAATTCCGAGGTCCGAGGCCGTATGCAACGAGTATACTTATCTTGAGGCTGAGGACTTGAACTTGAAATATGAGGCTCGATTTAGTAGACTTTATGTCCCTGTCCTACTACTATGTAGAGCCGAGCCCAGGCATTGTATTCTAAAACCTCCAAACTCTCCGAACCCTGTTTTATATTTCTAGAGCGGGCATCGGACATCCTAAGTCGTCGAGTGGCGAACCCTCAATTCCATTACGTTTTATGAGTTCGGACAGTGTTTCTAAGTTTTAGAAAAGGCATGGAATCTGCCACGCCGTCGCTAGCGTTAATACATGCGATTCGTGGTGTGAAGAGTTCAAAGTAGCGACATGTACGCAAATATTGTATAGATGCATGAACGTATATTACTTTTATTAAATTATTTGGTTTTATATACTTGCGTAAAGCAGGAATTAAAAGTTTAAAAAGGGATAAACGTGGACGTAACTGGTCTGGTTTCTAGCGTACAAACTGACAGCCGAATTACTTGAAAAGAGCTGATGAAGTAACTCACATGCTCTCTCCAAGCCTATTCTCTAGTGTCAAAAATCTTCCAGGTCCAAAAATCCACGCTTCAAGTCCTATACCGATGCCTTATTCAACTCTTATAATGTAATGTACCTTGGCCTCACGCAACTCGTAAAAAGTAATGCACCTTGAGGCCTCGCCTCGGCCTCAAAACTTTGGTTTTGGTTCGAATGATGCATGCATACCTTATCCTGAGCCACATATAAAGCGTGTAAACCCTTATTTGAGTCCGATACCTCAGCTGCATTAAGTTTTATGTGTAGTGAATTATTTTCGAGGAAAGACAAAATGGTGAAAGTACTTAACTGTTTTCTACATAGTTTCTTTTCTGTTTCTTCAACGTTACTCGCACTTAAAATAAATCATTTATCAGGTGAAGACCAGGTGTAGACAGTGGATACTGTCCAACCCTTGTAGACTTTAGAAAACGCGACTTTCTTTTTTTAATTGACCATAGGTATTGATTCCTTATCCCCTGCAACCGACAGAAAAGACGACCCAGTCGTATACTACTATGGTCCAACGACAACGAAATGGTGTACTAGCTTTTCTATTCCATAAAAATTCAGGGTGTGTTGAACTGAAGATGAGTTATTTTTACTGAACAAGTTTAAACGGTGCTTTGCCGATCCGCTGATGCCAAGATTTCAATTATTGATTCTTGATGATTGCTCAATTGAATGGTTTCTCATAGTATACATAGTGTGCATAACAAGTGAGTTTATTTTCAAACTTTAATCATCGACTGAAAGCTACCAAGTACTTTGTCGATTCTTATATTCTCGAATCAAACAAACATTTTAATTTATCTTTCCAGGAATTGCAGGAACTGCGAGCAAATGGCGTTCGATCGTTTCGTGATATCATAGTGGATGAGACAAATATTCTCTATTGGCAAGGACTTATTGTCCCAGTGAGTCATACTAATCACTCTTCAGAATTTGTTTGTTTGTCAAAAGGGGCAGTTTAAGTTGTACATTGTCATTTTGTTCTTAGGACAATCCGCCGTACAACAAAGGTGCCTTTCGTATTGAAATCAACTTTCCTGCTGAGTACCCATTTAAGCCACCGAAAATAAATTTCAAAACAAAAATTTATCATCCAAATATTGATGAGAAAGGTCAGGTATGTTTGCCGATCATCAGTGCTGAGAATTGGAAACCGGCCACAAAAACTGATCAAGGTAACCCATACATCCATGCCTAAATCTTTACGTACATAATAGTTTGTATATGGTGCACTCTGGGTTCACAATGAGAATCCTAATTTTTGTTACTTTTCAGTAATTCAGGCACTAGTAGCATTGGTAAATGATCCCGAGCCTGAACACCCATTGAGGGCTGATATTGCCGAGGAGTATGTAAAAGACCGGCGAAAGTTTAATAAGAATGCTGAAGAGTTTACACGAAAACACGGTGAGAGACGACCAACTGACTAGGCTTCCAGATTCAATAAAATACCAATAATATAATGTATAATTCCACCGTTCCTTAGTTCTACTATACAAATCTAAAAGTGTTTGTAAAATTTTCTTTTTCGTCGTTGCCACATTGCCTTCGACACTACATTCTGGTTGGATTGTGAGAGAGAGTAGTTGGATAGAATTGTTAATTGGATGAGTAATTAACAGAACGTATTTTAAAACTAAGTGTTTGTGAATTTATGCTGCTCTTCTTTCTTGCCGACACAAAATATTAAATGAAGTTACGGTGTATATGCTCTAGCTCCTAATTTGTAGATCCTATGTACTTGGGTAAGAGTTAATCAACAATTACTGTATTTAAGCCCAGCCCTGCTGTGATATCTGTATCCACGTTAATCAACTCTTGCGTAATCCTCATTGCTCCTAACTATATGATTTGTCTCCTTCGCTCTCCTATTCGTACAATGTGCTTACACTAAATCCTTTCTCAATGAAATTCAATGAAAGTGAAGGGTGAACGACGGAGGAATATTTGAAAATTATGCTTTAAGATATTATACAAATGCAAATTGTGTTTTTTAAGCTTCCTAAAACTCCACTTGTTTTGGGGTAGATAGCTATCTGATTACGTTTGCTGTAAAGTCTCTTGGTAATGTATTCATGATTTTTTGAACCCTTTTCGAATGACTGATCAAGTAATTTATATGAATGTAGGATGAGGATTTAGGATGTAGGAAATGAACCATGTTGAAAAGAACTGTTGCTGGTGAGCTTGTTCAAGGCTTTCATCGTAATACAGATCCTATGCCTGGATATGGATACCTGTGAAGTGTCGGAATGATATGGAAGCATTTACCAATATAATAATTAATATTAAGTACCTAGATTACGTACTGACTGCAATACAACAGGCAGGAATTAACCTCAAGAATTATAGTTTCTGTATCCTGTACTTCGAATAGATTATTAATATATTCAAATTTCGACGGCACAATAAAATGGATTTTAAAAACCACAAAATTATGTTCTGTATGAAACCTGAAACGTAGTCAATACCTCTGTTGATACGAGTACTGGACATGATCATGATTCTAGAGATCCGAAGGAATGCATACAAAGAATAAAGTACGAGCAGAATGTTAGGATTTGCAAAATTACTTTTTTTTTGTTTTTTTTTATCATTTTCGTGTTTAATCTCACTTCACATGGGTAATCATTGGAAATGGGTTTTAATTCAGTAAGTATATATAATATATTGTATATTAAAGTATCAGTTTCTTCAGGTTTTTTGGGATTCTGGATTTTTTATTTAATGTTATACTTTTATAATTTAGGTAAGTTGTTCTTTGAGGTGGTTCCATCCACCTGTACAGTAGTGTGGCTACATGCTAGGCTGGGGGGATTTTATAGTAATGATTTGGAAAAGTCACAAACAATCCTTATTACTCGACACAACTCGACAAATAGTTTAATTATTACGATGAGGGTGGGAGTTGATGGATCAAGTCTTCAGCCAAGCTCACGTTTGAAGTCACTATCAACTATTTATGTCCACTTCCGTCTTCTCACTTGGCTTCTTGAAATGTATTTGTGTTATTAAACTAAAATTATACCACTGGTTCATCATATTGGTTGGGAGTTGTTTGTCCGTAGTCGGCCCACCGTGGTTTTGGCAGCGGGGCGACTGCACTTTGTACTCTCACCAACCTCAAAGTGTCACGCACGCTCAACCCGCACCCCCACTTCTGGACTCTACTGCCTTATTTTGTATATTTTAGGTGTTGTAAGTCTAGTAATTCCCTCATCCTCAGCCGCTTAAACCTAAGTTAGCCATTGAATGATTCAAAAGAACACAGTTTCATCATTGGCTATTTGAAAAAGCTATGCCCTTCACTTAGCTTCCTACAGTTAAAAAGGTACACCTACCTACCTACACTTACGCTAGAGTACAAGTGGAGTTGGAGAGGCGCATCCAGGCGGACGTGCCCTCTCGCAGCTCCATTTCAATAATTTACATTTGTTTTGCTGGGATAACAAACTGGCTTTCTCTTGAATATATATGTATATTTGCCCATGGTCAGGGCAGCTTAACTATGTATTTACATGGAGTAATCATAGAATAATAATGGGTGTAGCATATGATACAGAGGAGGAGGAGCTTAATTAGTTACTGTGTATACATGCACAGGTTCGTTCATTGTATGGTCAGACTCTCGGCGGAAGCTCAGGCCTCCGGCCCTGTCCACACCGGGTAGGTCAAGGCAAGGTGTAGCTGACGTGCTTGTGTGCGGGAGAGAGTGCGGAGAGAGCCTGAGCTCCAGCACGGAGTGCGTGAACCCTTGAATACACCAGGAACTAAGCTTAGATCAGTTAACGGTGGTGGTACCCATTCTGTCACACTTATTTCCTGCTGGAGAAATACATACACGCAACTAATAGTAATAACCAAAACTAACTTAAATGTGGAATTCAACAGACATACGTATAATCTTACTTTTTGTGTTGTACTAAGTGTAGCACGCAGGTTCGAACCTACGAGCTCATGAGTAACCCTTTTGTAGATTTACTTACGGCACAAATACTATAAGGGTTTCAATAAAGAGTGAATATTCAATCGTAGTTCTTTGAGAACTCCTTTGTTTCCAGTAGCTATTCTAGCGCCTAGTACATTCTCCAAAAGTGAGATTGAACATTGCGTGAATAAAATAAGTAAAGATAAATAATAGTAATAAAGCGACAGAGACATATAAATCACAGTATTTTTTTTTGTTTTTTCTTCTCTGGCTTCTAAATAACATACATATCTTACAAAACTCGAGAAAGTAGCTTTGTTTTGTATTAGCAAAGGGCATCATTGCCTTGGCTCTTGTTTGTAAGTATATCTCTTAAATATTTGGTTTAATAATAATATATGTAGATATATAATACAAATACTAATACAAATCCACAAGCACGCCCTAACACAATATTCAGTCATTCGACTCACTCCGCTCCATTCCTCGGTCGACTTGAGAAATGGTGGTGATCAATTCTTTGTATTAAATATGGGTACACTGATGGTTTCCTCATCCTCTCAAACTCTCAACTCAACTTCGTCTCAATCCTTATTGAAAAATAGACCTCGTAGCAAGTACACGCTCAACTGGGATAGTGACAGGGACAGCAAAAATAAAACCACGCATAGCTTGGACGCGAGTGGAAAGGAATTTATAATAATTTTGAATACAGAAAAGAGACAAGACTGAATTTTAGAGTGACAAGGGTCGTAGCTTAGCTTGAGTGATAATAGTAAGGATAACTTCTACAGCTCCTGGCCTGTCTTCTTCTGAGTGCATCTGGCTGGCTAGGCTAATGGCTTAATTCTACTTATTTCTAGTGCGTCTATGTACATCATCACTACACTAACGGGATTAGTTTAAAATAACAGCCGTAGTTAACTATTCTTCGTATGAACATGAGTTGTTGAAGCCGGCTGTTCTTGTCCACTACGAATCTAATCTAAGCAGCTTCCTTTACGTTATATAAAAACTTCTAGAGTTTGCCTGCTGCAGGCATGTGGGATAAAAGGTGAATGCGGTCATCCTAAAAACCGAAAACCGTGGGCCTACTGCCTACTAAGTACTTACTATTGTCTAACTGCTGGCTGCGGTCTGTAATGTATGTATGTACGTGAGCTAGAACTAGTTGGGGCTTCATGTATACAATTTCATCACTACTACCAAGCTGACGTTGATAACTCAAGCATACAAGTTTAAAATTAGTCGGATACATTCTACTGATATTATAACAGTTTGACTAATTAGGAAGGCTGTTACTTTTGACTAACACAACAAGCTAGGTTCAAATCAAGGGTTAACTATTCTATCAAGATAGGCTTGCTACTTATTTTGAGTGCTGAGAACCGGAATGGACTTTGGGATCCGTGTCCCACACACACAGCAGAGCAAGTGCCAAATTGCTTTTCTCCTCAGATTAAAATCCAATGATACAACTAATAAGTGCTCCTAACTTCCAATTCTGCCCTCTACCTTCCAAAGGTAATTTCGGAATACTGTAGCAAAAGCCACTAAGGATATAACTGGGTACTTACAATTAGTAACTTTATAAGAGGTGTTACCAGAAATTCAGGCTATTATTTGTTTAATAAAATTAATTTTCATGATCGAGGTTGCTTGGACTAGACTTGTCATTTACACATTTTCTTCTCTTCGTAATACTGTCCCATATCTAATTTAGAATTCACCATTAGAGTCGCGTTGCTCAGCAAGGAGAACCCTACATCACAAAAGGATTATTAAGTCATAACGTCCAGTTACGGGCCTTTTTTACAAGCAATAATTTACTAAAAGGCATATTCTTACCATTCTTTTTACCGGAATTGTTAGCTATGGTGCTAACGTATGTTGCACCTCCTGAAATTATGAAATCAGAAATATAAGCCCATGATAGTAGCTTATCCATAAGGGAGTACTTGTGGATTAGAGGAAATGGAAGCTTACCTATAGGAGAACTGGCCGTTTTTTCGACCGTGATGGCCGCCAGTGGAGAAGAACTGAGCTTAGCGGTAGTTACTAGGCTAATAGGACCATTGCCTGAAATTCCATTAACACCATTCACTTGCCCGTAGAACTTCTTCACTATCGTTTTCTGATCAGCTGTGAAATGGAAGCAACATAATATTCAATTACAAATTACAAAGCTCAGAGGAGAAGCGCTCCAAGCGTTCTAGATATTACTGAGTCTCACCTATGTGACAGTTGTTGACTGTCAGAGAGAGAGGAAGCTGAGAATCCCCTTCCGAGTCGTCCAGTTCCATATTATGAGGCATGTGAACCAAATTATTTGTTGGACTGTTCGACTCACTGCTTTCTGACGACCTGTGGTTCTCGAGAAGAATATGATTCACAGAGACCTTCCGCTTCGCATCAGCTCCATTTGGACTATGATGGCCATCAGTTCCGTCCAAATCTAAGTCAACTCCGTCAGGAACCATAGCACGCCAGTCTAAATGATCCCATTTTCCTGCCATATCCTTCTTCAACATTGACAAGCGTTGCTGGAGAGCGATTTTTTCTCGGGCCAGCCGTTCCATCTCGTGCTCGTATTCACGCTCCTTTCTCTTCAAAGTCTGTAAAAATCAATCCAATAAACTTGTAAGTATAAGAACAGGCAGTCACAAGCAAACTACATACAGTTCTGAGCATGTGACACTTCTCACAACTCAATTGCATGTTTAGCTTCACGTCCATTCTGCTTTGAATTGAAGACTCTCTTACGAATGCATGCATCATTAATGTCATTTTGTGCCTCTTGTGCATTCTTACATGGAGTCAACGCAAATACCCACATGGGTTAGGTTAGGCAGGAAGTGAAAATGAAAAGGTTCCCTGTTAAAAAGTTTTCTCGAAAGAGTTCGACCAAATGGTTCCCTCAAAAACTTCCCTCAGGAAGACAATTCATTAGGCGTCAATGCATCGAATTTCCAAGTTGGCAGCAGGTATTTAATCTGGAAAACTTATTGGAGAGAACCTTTTCGTATGTAACTTTTTGTAGCAGAATAGTATCTAGATTCGTAGAGAAAAACCCAAAAGGAAAGTAGTCGAGTAAATAGATGATGGAATGATGGATATCATATCATAGAGCTGAACGGAGGAGTGATAATAATATATACGAAATAATGCCTCACTGATGAATATTGAACAGGTGAATGGGAAATTCTGCAAGAATTGAACAGGGAGTCGAGATGAGACGAGGGCAATGACTGTATACATAGCTAACTCACTTTTTCCTCCAACAACTCCTGCTGCAAATTCTAGCAACCTCAATTTTCTGCGTAATCAGCTAAACCGGCTTAAAATATCAAACACTAGAAATACCTGGGCATTCATATCTCCAGGTCATGTTGCATATCAGGAGCATCCGGTCATTATTGGTCCTTTATTTTGTCTGGCTGAAATTAAGAGATTGAAGTGGTCGAGAGACCATCCAACCCACTCACTCCAACATACTTCTAGCTCCAAACTTTCCACTGAGTGTGGATTGAGAAAATCATAATTCCTGACCGTCTCCTAACCCAACGCCTAATGCTTCGTGTGTAGTGCAAGGAAGGATCACATCCGGCCGAAGAAGCTGCCTGTGAACTGGCTGCGTTGGTGAAGAGCAGTGCGTGGTAGGGTGTGTAGCATTTGCGTCTACACTTCTTGCATCCATTTGTATAATCAAACCACTTCAGCAAACAAGAAACCCTTCTTCATTTCGTTGAGACAACAATATAATTACTAGCATTTGGATTTGATCTAGTCCCAGTCATTCCTCTTCTTCCCAGCCTAACGAGGGGAAAGAACTGGCCACGGCGGACAGACCTAAGACGAGCTCTGATTGCCCTTTTCCATTCACGACTCCACCGCACCAACTAGAGTCACGGCCTACGTCCTCCGTTCACTCCAAGCCTTACAGAGAGCAGGAACCAGCTCTGAGGGCGTCAAACCGAGAGGATTGTACCATTACCAAAAACAATAGGAATGATCTACGGCCGTTCCTTCTCTCTCCATCCACAATGTCCAAAACGGAGCCTAGCCTAGAATTCTCAACCCAACCCAACATCTCCATAATAGTCATGTAAAGTCCTGTGCATAGGTCAGTAAATTCTATGGGCTGAGCTGGCAGTCTTCAAACCATTTCCATTACCTCTTCCTTATTTATTCTTCACGTAATTACATTATTGAAGCTGAGGTTCAGAGTGACCAGCTGCAAGGACGACAAAAGCGCTGAGCAAATGTTGTGTTGGACAGAGAACGAATCTCATTTAATAGTCAATGTATTTGGTTTTTATGAGAGCGCACGTTAATTGAATTTGGTCATATCCAAGGCCTATCCTACCTGGTTGCAAGCTGCTCGAATGTGGAAAGTCCACGTGTCACTACAGCACGTGGATTCGGGGTTTAGAAAAATGCTCCTAGTCAAGCTTGGGCAATGTAGCAGAGCACAGGCAGAGGGTTCAGAAGTTCGGTCGGAACACTCCAGAAAAGGACTAATGGATCGATATCTGACAGCCACTCCGCTCTACGCTGCTCGCTGCTGCTGCTATTACCCAGGCCGGTTGTACGTACATCAGCCTTGGCCTCGTGCTTCATTTTAGTACTCCTATCCTGTAACATTCCTTTATTTCCACTACTGGCTCCAGTAATGTCCTCATAGTCGCGGTCTGTATAAACCTGTGGAATTCCTGAAATTTGTCGAAGTTTTATCAAAATTTAAATCTCTGTGTCCTGTTGTCTTGTTTATTGATGTTTATTTGGATTTGTCATTTTCAGGCTACCGCATCGCGATGAATCAATTAGGACATCCTACATCCTAAATAGTAGCATATCCTAACTAGCGTTGCTAAAACGAGACTTGTTGTAGACTTCTTCCGGTTAATAATTTCTATGCCGACATGGTTTAAGCAGGCAGTAGCTTAGGCCCAAATAATGAGTCACTTTACACTTTACATCTGTACCTAATACGATTATTGATGAGCTGGCGTTGCGAAATAAGTAAAAGAAAGACGTTAAGATATTCAATCAAGGATTTAAGTACCTATTCAATAGTTCTCAAAGGGAGTAGATGCTAGAACCCAGAAGTGATCCGAATTTCAGGGCTACTCTCAACTGAGCATTCCACTAAGAAATTTATTAGATATGCTAAGTACTTGCATTACATTTGACATGGTTCGCTCTCAGATCAGCCTGCAGGGCAGAATATTCATTTCCACCGAATTGGCTACGAACAATAACCTCAATCGAAATCGCGTTCACGACCATGAAGGCAAGGAGGTAAAATTACACGGAAGCCAGAAGGTCCCAACTCCTAACAACGCAACCCAGGCAGATGGATATAAAAAGAGTTGGGAGGAACTAGCACAAAATAGAGACGGAAACCGATTTCCATGTGTTGCAATATATAAGATGTGCCAAATGTTCTGGATGATTTCCAAACAATACTTACTGGAGTTCAAACATATATTATTATTAGGTCGAGCTCAGGCTAAGCAGCCTTACTAAAAGTCAAATCTCCATCTGCTATCTTGCAGAGCTGTACATATAAATACATATAAATGAAGAGCAAAGGCGTAAATCCCTGCTTTCCGAAACATGTATGTCGAGCTCGTTCGAGAGCTTTTAAAATATCGGCGTGTCTTATAGCATAGTACACCTGCGGAGTAACGTAGGAGCTCTGTATTCTGGATCTACACTAATGAAATGAAAAATGAGCGAGCGAGTGCCTATGTCCTAGTTCCGGTTTCCAAGCATCTCACCACGTGTCCCCACTCACCAAACTTGCATCCAATAACTAATAGCTCAGTAAAACCCGTCCATGATCATCCATCAGTATCCGCATGATCTACAGGGAGTGAGGATGGAATATCGTATTGAACCAGCGCAGGCGTAAAGGTACGCACTAGCATTAAAATGCAAATCAAATCATTTCCTGTCACAGGGAAATTGAGTTCCAAGTCCAAGAGTTTACCACGTTTCTTGGAATTTGGGACTACTACCACTACTGCCGCTTTGTCAATAATTATCTTTGATCTTTACTTTATGCAGACTCAAGCTACAGAAGAGCCTTGTCAACTTCAAAGTGTCAACTCTTCAATTGATACGATGTATCATGTATAATAATAAAAAACATATTTCAGAAGAAGTATTATTTCAACAGATCTACATACGATTGATAATCCTGTACTTCTCTTTGCACGCTAGCCTGACTTCTAGAGGATATCTTTCAATACTCATGACATGACACACGCAAAGACGGCGACGGCGACGAGGGGCTCAAGGCACAGGAAAGTGAGTCTTGAGAGACTGAATTGTAGCACAGGCGAACCCGCAGCAGAGTAGAGCCCATACCAATACTTAACTAAATACAGCTCCTTGAAAGGTGAAGTTGCACTTTAATTCACTCAATAAATGATGCCTACTGCCAATCAAACTCACCTCCTTTAGTGCAAACTGCCTAGGTATTTATTTATATGTAGTAAAATACCAAGAAAGTTGAAGGTATTTATTTCAAAGATAACCTTGGAAATATGGCTTCTTTCTTGCGGAACAAAACAGCTCAATCTACAGACTAGGCTAATGCAATGCAATCCAACGTCAGCATATGTAATTGACACGAGTTTAGTACATTTGCGTAAGCTAACTCGGATCCGGATTTTTTCCACAATGCCTCTACCATCATGTACCTAAGGTGCTACTACAACATCAAATTATATAAAAATTGTTGAACTGAAGCACGTTGGCCACGCATTGTTTCAGAACCGAGTAAGAAAACAAATATTTCGTGCACCTACTCACAACATTAGCCTATTCCTGCAGACACGAAATTGAAGTATGCCATTCGAATACCAGATATGAATGAACGGAAACTGACTTCAGACAAACAACAACGTGGAAGTCTCAAATTCAGTCTAGTCTTCACTGATAATTTCCTTGGTATTTCAATGTCACAAGGAAAACAGAACAAAAAGTGGCGTGCAGTTTATTCTAATCAGTTAACTGTTCACATTAAAGTTGAGCCAAGGTTTCTAGAAAGTTTTCTTGTTTTCAGGCATGATGCAGATGCAAGTAGGTAATATTCCGAGCTAGTCATCTACCACGAGTGAGGTCATTTCAAGTCTAGATTACCACGCCGTAAACTAACTATGACTATAATCTAAGCAGTAATGGATTTGGAATATTCACTATAACGCCTTTCTGTAAGGCGAGCAGGTACAGACGCACTCAACACAACACAACATGTTAGCTATTTATTATGGAATGGCCACGACTTACTGCTCTTTACCACATGTCTGGCCTCCAAACATTCCCATTCTCCTTTCCCATGCATGCATGCCACGATGGCAAGTGCATGTTGTTCAACCCTCAACAAGCATGCATGCATAACTACAAGATCCACACAAGGCAGCAAGTATCATGCCAGGTACTAGGTACGCCGGTGGATTCTGGTTTCTGCTAAACTCAAGCCATTCGTCTGCCAATTAATCTAACACATGTTACAGACCTCTGCTATCCGAGCCAAGGAGGAGAGTAAAACTGATCATCTAACCTGAATATGTCGGAGGGAACTTCTCAGGATTGCCAAATTTGAGATCTTTCGGTCCTCAAATGCTGGGAGTTGACTTTTGAGAAGTTCAAAACACTCCTTCAGATGAGCTCGCCGATTTTTCTCCAACTTGTTGTGAACTTCCCGCGTTCCGGAATTCCGGTTGTTGAGACCGCTGATGTTGCTTGGACTGACACTGAAAGACAACAAAAGTATAGAAATTAAATCCCCTGGACCTCATTAATATTAAAGCTAAGGCTTCTACATGACTAGAGCAGTTTATTGTAGTTTACCTCTTGGCCATACGATTGGTCCCTCCATTGAAGTCGAAATCCGGTGACTGGGTGTTCGGTACAATCCGTCGATAGGAATGGTCAGCCTTTAATCCATTCAAAGATTCAGGTACTCTTTGGCCCGGTGCACCACTCAAAATATGGGTTTTGAATTGAGGTTGACTATGACTTTGTGATGTGTAGTGCAGGCCATTTGGAACATTACCATGTTGATTGAGGTACCCGTTGGGAATGGTGGGAGCCGGGAGTATCGGTATGGGAACGCCTGAAGAGGAACCATTGCTAGGCAAGTCAGGAAACCCTTTCTCACCTGGAAACAACAACACACGTTAGATTTAGTAATTTACAAAAACAAACCATCCCAATTACACGTTCTCAACTCAGCGCCTTTCCTCATAGAAATATTCTTTGAAGAATCTCATGTAAGTTGATAAGCTGGTAACGTTAGAGGAACAAAGCCTACGCCTAGAGGTAGTTCTTAATAGGTAACCCTCCTTGTCATGCAATATGCAACCGTGTGTACAAAGGAATTTTACAAGGTGGCTGGGATTGGAGAGGAAAGCCTGTAATTTGATGGCAATGAATGAAGTAGTAAAATAGGAGTCTAGACTAACTACTGCAGACTACAGCACACACGACTTAGAGCTCCCTGCATTCATTCACATTTTTTTCCTGATTTTTGCCTATGATACAATATACACGCACCGAAAGACAAGCTTTTCAAATGATAGGAGATGTAAATATTATTACACTCCATCTCACAACTAACTAGCTACTTGCTGCTTATCAATTCCGACCTACTCGAACCAAAAGCTACAAGGAACTCTTTCCTACAAAAGGCAAAGTACAAATGCTTGTGTTGACTGTTACGTTACCGAAAGTGAGGTAATCTTTAATCCATTTCTTTTTGGGTATTGGCACTTCTCTTTGACTTTGACCTGTGGGATGGTCGGCTTGAACTAATACTCCCATACTCATTTGGGCAGAGTTTTGCATGAGAGAGGCGCTTCCGCTCAGGATCTGCACACTTCTCAAGTGCAATGATTTCATCCAATTCAAATACAAATATTGACCCTTATCACAGACAGACGACGTTTCCACAGAGTCAACAGTCTCAAACTTCTCGAACAGCAGCAGCAGTAGCAAAATAAAGTATGTTTCACTAGACACAATAGTAACTATGGACTACTCTTCCATATCCCAGGCGATTCCAGGCATAAAAAAAATACTTTTTAGACGCACAAGGCTGGACAGGCTGCAGGTACTTTGTGGAGTTTGAGGCGTCGTGACTACGTAGACATGACACGTAATTGGCATAGGTTATAAACACTCTTCGTCGCAGGCTAGACAAAAATGTCGTACGTGGTGCTATTTAGTAGAACGACAAGAGGCAGCAGAGGAGAATACAAAAGGAGTGGAGCCGAGGAGAGAATATTATCCGTCATAACATTTCATATTGTTGTCTTCTCAGAAGTTCATTCCTGCTCCTGCCCATTACCATAAAACAGAGGTGAACGGAATTCAAAACCAAAAGACGCCGAATTTAATACGTTCTTTAATGTGGATCTGAGTGTACTGCGCTCCAAAGACGAAAAGGAAGACTCGGACTCTATCACTGTTCCATGGGTTGAGACCCAGAGCCAAGCACACCACAATGATACGACCGCACCAGTGAACTCCTCTCTGCACACACACGCTGATAGTGATGACAGTTAACTAGATAACCAGGTTGTGCATACTTTGCAATTGCAACTGGTGAGGTAATCACACAGACCTAGACGACAGAGGGAAGAGCTTGAGTGAAAGGGGCTTGGGAGCACTCTCCTATTATCACAGACGAAGCGCACTTGTGACTTGTGACGCCTGGGCCTAATTCAGGTATTCATCCGCAACTCGGAATCTCCTACTTGTCGAGACTTATGTTCCGAATCGGAGCGGAGTCAATGGGCCAAATAAGTGAAGTGCCTAAATGGTCCAAGAGAGCGAGAGGACCGAACTCACTCACTCACGGTTGTGTACTGTTCATTACCAAGGAGCAGGGGCAGTCAGGATCAGGAGGTTTTTTAGCTCCACAGAGCCTGAGTGGTGTCTAACGTCTGTAACCCAGACGCGAGTCTCGCCTATAGCCTCCACAACATCACCATCGTCATCCTGCCTTGTGCCTAGCCATAGTCGGCCCAATACTACAGCCCGATAGTACATAGAGGTTCATAGCGCTGAGCGAGAGGAACTGCATGGTGCATGGGTTCGGCAGGAGCAGAAGTCTCATGATGAGGATGCTGATGGAAGAATTTGATTGCAAAAAAACTGTCTACGGCTGCTACGGGACCGGAACACTATTTGCAGAGATGACAATTAAAGACAATCTCCTCCATGCTCAACAGATGGAAGATTTTTTTTCAACAAATTCCATTTAAGCTAGGTTTATTATTCCGTGATTATATGCCTAGTGTTTGCTCCTGATTTTCGCAATAAATTGTGCTTCTCTTGACACTGCTGCACATAGGTGTGCGACGCTTCTAATCAAGCTTCCAGCCTAATGCATGACAGATGTGCATTAGGTAGATAGTTTGACATACGAAGCGGTCGCCTGATTAGAAAAGTGTGACCGAGAGACAGACAGAGGCTTCCCATAAGAGCCTTCTGGTGTAGAAGAATCAAGGAGAAGAGGGGAGACGAGTCATTCCCAGTCTACTAGGCGAGTGGTACGCCAGTTGTGGCGCAAAAAACACAATGAAGGACTTCTCATAATATTATTTTATAGAAAGAAGTCAACCAAGTCGGAGGAGGAGTCAGGTTACGTGGGTCTCAGTCCATTACGTCACGTCGAATGCCACAGAGGCAGAGGTAACCTGAATAGATTAAAACTACCTTTTCCCACCGCCTGCCTATATCCTACTGCGGATTGTATAGCATAGCACTCACTCCTGTGACGTGACTCCCAAGGAATCAGGTTCCTCAAAGCACTTGAGTGTGTTTCAGGCGGAATAGACATAGTGCATAGTTATACATTCCGATGTATGGGTACCTAGTTGAGTGTTTGGCAGGTTGTTTCTGATTCTGAGTTCTTTGGTTGTATTGTATGTATCAGGTTGTGTGGATATACATGGCATAGGGAGGAAGCGAGCACAGGACGCGTATGAGCTCAAGATTCGCAAAGGACGACTCGAGAAGGATGTGTTGGTCTCAGAAGGAGCGTATCAAAACAATACAGCATGCGAGGCGGAGAGCATGAGCTCACTAATCAGTGTCTGTGGACTCTGTCTGAGCGTGGAATCTCCAAAGGCCAACTCGCGAAACCACTCGCTCTCCTCGACTCGACAAACACCTCAGGAAAGGAAAGGTCACGTCTGCTCCAAGAGGTCGTCTGCCCTCTCCAAATCCATCGAGACAAATATTACTCCGTCCAATGAATTGGGTGCTAGGAAGCAGGGGTTCGAGAGAGGCCAAGCGACCCAACTGAACAAGTACTCAGTTTCCAAGCACTCGCCTCCAAGCCAGATTCCAAGCCTCGCAAATATTCAAAGACAAAAGAGGATGAATGTAGAAATGTAGAGATGCGAGGATGTGGCCTGCCATGAAGATATGTAGAGACCATACATCTCCCAAAGTTAGGGAGCGAGCGTTGAAAGCTCGGTCGGGTTTCGGACTAAAGAGCAAGCCGAGTGGCATTCTATTCAGGAGCAGATAGAGAAGAGGGCACGCCACGCACGTACATTACCATTGGAGTCACGTGGACTTGGAAGTCATCTACTCCCAATTCCGATACGTGGGAGTTTGTATATTACTTGGGATGTGGAGAAGGAGAGCAAATGCGAAATCTATTTTCCTTTCTAATTCTAAGCTTGAGTGCCAAGTGGCAGCTTTGAATGTGAGCGAACATTCAGCACTTCCTATTTGCGCCAATTTCCCAGCGATGTGCCATATTATGTTTATAGAGTAAACATGAGTCATAGTCATTCACATCTTGCCATAAACGATGTCGCAAAATTTACGACTTAATACGAACGATTAGTAGGGTCTAGCAGTAGAAGGATTTGGATCTCCGTTGTGCCTGTCACAGGCTAAGGACGATTAGTCATAAAATAGCAGAATTCCTACACTTAGCCAGTCTATCCCCTGACCATTATTGTCATTGAAAGGACCCGTTATCAGTTTATTATGTAAACTGAAGAGCCTGCATACTTCACTCTACAAATGGTTAGAATAGAGAATATTTTGAAGAACCCTTTATTTTCCAACTGCCAATTATGCATTATGGCTGCTAACGCAAACGAGAATACATGAACAATATTGAAATGTGCCAATTTGCAAAAATCAACTTTCTGCTAGCGTATCCTTCTAATCAAGTAGTGTCATGCATATGCATGTGTTCGTTGTTCTGGCTCTGCACTAAATCATTGTGCCCCACTCCAGCCAGCATCCAATGGAATCCCTTGTAATGTAACACGTGTAAAGCATCAAGTGAAGAAAGTTGTATGTAAAAGTAAAAAGTATACTATTACTGTAGTGTGCAAAATTGTCTAGCTTTCACCAAGTAGTGACAGGCGACAGGCATGACCGGCAAATCTACAAATTGTTTGGACGAAGGTAAAGGACGTAATTGAAACCCAGTCTTTCTACTGCATTGAACTCATTAGGAAACTCATTATTGTGTTCCACGTATCTGTGCGAGTGTAGATGCATTGGATGGCTTCGGCCTGCATTGTGTAGAACGTGAAAAGAAATAAGAATGAATGCTAATGCTGCTGCTAGCTGCTCTGTACTGTGTATGTAGCGTGGAAGAACAGGAGGGTTTTAGTGCGTTGCGTTGTGACTTTGAGAAACTCCGGTTGAGATGAGACGACGGTGACCCTTGTTCTCGGCGTCATGCGCCTGAATCTTATAACATGTGCTCAGCCGCCGCATGTCTCCATCTCAAATCTCAACCCTTTGATTCAAGCAAAAACGGAGATTGGCGAAGCGAAGACCGTGCAAACACTATGCTCCTTCACGTACTTAGTACGAGACCTCACCTTTCCCAATCCAAACCCAACTACTAACTTCTGTACCTACTCAACACTCTACTTCATGTTATTCCACATTCCACTGGTACAACTACAGCATGTATATAAATACGTATATTGTACATACACGTATTTTCAAACCATTCCATTTGTTCCATCATGAAACAAGAAACCTCGCTTTCTAAGTATTATTATGATCCTTTAACCTTCAAATGTAATGGGTATTATTCTAGTTTACAATCCTTCTGCTCGGTAAACGCTCGGGTACCCTTACAACACAATACAGCAGTCTAGTTTTATAGCTATGTACCTGATACTAATCTTCAACCGAATGTGCTTAACTCAGAATCAATATACCTAATCCGAGAATACCTAGATTGTGGGGAAAATAGGTAATTAATTTCCCGTCAGCTAAAATCCAGCCCAGACAGACAAATGCACGTAAAGGCTTAAGCTTCAATCCTTCAATCCTACGTACAGTTTTCTTAAGTCAAGTCAGGAACGAATAGAGAATCAATATTGCTCGTCCACCTGGTTCATGGTTTGTCTCATCTCACGTGTCTTGTTTTTGGCTAGCCTGAGGTAAAGTCAATATCCTTAAGCAATTGGAGTACCAGATCGGCGTTATAATTAGCCATTATTCACTCAAGAATGAAAATAATTTAAGATTAACAGTATTGAACCACTGGAGGCCAATCAAAAACTCATAGTTTACATCGATTTTTGCACAAATCAATGAAGGAATTGCAGAATCATTTCCTACGGGTATTTACTTTGAAGAAGATGCTTCTCAGATATACTCAAAATGAGCTATGCTGCAAAATGTCAAACTGCCTGCCATCTGTGCGAATCCTGCTCAGCCTTCAGGAGCCAGGACATAACTCATGTGCTCGAGAATGCTGTCCCACGACTCTTCTCGTCTCGGTCAATAACCAAATGACCACGAACAGAGGACTAGGCATGTACCAGCCTCATATACATGAGTAGCAAACAACGTGCCCATAACCACTGCCAAGCACTACTGCGTAATAAAAAAAAACCTTTTTGGAGATTAGAGATCTTCTCTTCGGATTCAGATTCATTACGTATTCATCGCTATTGCTAAAGAGTCTAACCCAACAACAACAGAATCTACGCAGATCCGCAATACATTTCTTAGCTGACTGTCGTAAGACATTAGCTCTACAACTTCCACTGCACTACCTTACCCACCTACTCGTCTTTCGACATGAAGGATGAACCTGTTTCCATATCAAATCCATTCGGCATTCATACACAGCATATGCAACATGCTATATAGCGAAAGCTTTAGCTTCAATCTCCTATCCCATGATTTTCTCCAGCCACTTCAATTCACATTAATTGCTAGTGGTAATTAGTAGTTGATAAAAATCAAGAATTTGAATCCCATCCAATACAAAATTCAACCTATGGCGATTTTTGGAATATACTCAGTTGATGAACTTCAACGATCCTCAAAAGTTATTCGGATTGGGGTAGGGGCTGCTGTGATAGTAATTTAGATTATGAAACTTGAAACTTGTCTATAAATCACGGCATACAGAAAATCGACCTTGAACCTGGCCGTTGCTTCCAGAGCTCTCTGATGAGGCTTGGGCTCAGACATCCACTACTCACTCAGTCACAGTCACTCATGTGAGTGCCTGAAGAACCAAAATCAGAGTCATCAACAGTTGTGTGGGTATCAGTTGCACCTAAGCCAGTTGGATTATGAAACCTTTCCCAGCATCAGAAGTTAAACCGTAATGGGAGCATTCGTTCAGTTGCTCAGGTCAAGGAGTGTCCAGAATGCAATCTATAAAACTAATAAGAGTGAAAGGACAAAGGACGTCAGGTTTATCTACGCTGATACACTGATACCTTCTACACAACCTACCAAAATACTCTATTCTATCTAAATGACGCTTGTTAAAATACCATCTATGTATTATGTCACTATGCCCTTCACAGGAAAGCCGGTAAAACCTCCAACTCAGAAATATTTTCTGTTTCATCACTCATCCGACTTGGATATTCAAGTGTGCGAAGTACAATTATTTAAATTTAATTTATCCTACACACCACATACATAGGTTTGGAGAATTCAGCCAGGCAGACTACTTTCTGCAGTGGCACTTCTTAGAGCTAGATGGCATGTCAAATAGTAGAACTAGGGAAAGGAGAACATGAAAACAAATAGTGTTAAGTAAGGAAACAAAGGTCATTAACTCAAACATGCGATGAATAAAGAGCTGGGTGTTGTTGGTGTATGTATGTAGCATAACTTGGTATGGTATAATCATTCCCAAACCTCGTCAGTCACCACACCAAATCACGTATAAAACAATTCAAGAATAATAATTACTTCAGAAACAGTAACTAGACACGTCGCCATCATCATCGCCAGTACGGACAGGTTGTAATATTTAGTAGTTAAAGTAATAGCTAAATAACACCTCCTGCCTCTGCCCTACCTTATCGCAATAACACCGTCACTACATTATGGTGAATGTACCTATGTTTGTATGTATTTACTATATGTAGTAAGAAACTGCTATACATATATGTATATGTATCGTATACTGCATACGTTAATAGTATTGATTTGCATTATGCCACTCATCACGCCAAAACAAACATAGGTAATGCATATACACAAAATGAACTCAAGGACTCTTGACCCGATGATGCTCTTTACTGGTGGAATGTGGGACGTGGAACACGCAATTTCAATTGAATCGCCACGGACCAAGGAGAAATCATTGTTCAGGTACTATGATTTAATTAGCATTCATCTTCAATATGTTCTCAGTGCTGAGTAAGCCCGGTGGATGTGAATCAGGAATCATCAAAGAATGGCAATAAACCGGTGTCATACACCTCTTAGGACATCTACTGTAGATAGCTTGGAAAAATTATATTGGTAAAGCTTTCGGTCTCCATAAAAGTTGGAACGGAACACATGATTGTATTTATAATTCCTGTCCTGAATTTTTTCCACCCAATGTGACCTTCTGGAGCCATTCTTGCCCCGGACTTTACTTCAGAGTCAGACAGATAACGTGAAAATGAGCCACGAAAAGTATTGAAGATGGTAAATATGGAGCAGAGTCGCACCCAAGTCGGAAACAAAACAGCGCCAAATACTACTGATTTTTTGCGTTATTCCGACAAACTATTTCACTGATGAATACGCGTAGGAAGGTCGTACACAACTTTATGAAGACGCGACGTTGAAACCAAAAATTCTGGAGCATGGAAACAGAAATGGTATGAATGGACTTCAATTTGAACTACCACCTAGGATACAAAAAATCCAAAGTCCATGCATTGCATAATAATAATAAGCAGCCTGCCTCCATCTGGCCCATCCTGGACCTGGAAAGTTGAAAGTATTCTGTTCCTATTTAGATTCTCTCTTCCGTTTCTAGAAATAATTCCTGAGTAAACATGGAGGAATATGATTGGATAAGTGCTGGTTTTCAAATGGAGCTCTACTAATAACTCCCTCGCTCCGCTCCGTAGAGAATGTACTTACTACCAGTTTTGTTTGCTTCTGCTACTTGGACAGAAGATGAGTTCAGCAGAAGGAACGCACAGTTCCTTCCTTCACTCTATTTTTTAGTGTTTCTTCTTTATATGTAGACATTAGAGAAGAAGATGAGCTGATCTGGGCAACATCAAACTAAGCTTACCTCACCTATCGGTGGGTTGGGATGAGATGACTTTGTTATTCACTCTGAAGGGCGCCCAACGCCATGCCCACACCATGTGCTGTAATACAAGCGCATTGTATAATACATACGATGTGTGTGTGTGTGTGTGTCTATTACCTATGTGCACAACCTAACCACGCACGCCACATTTCCCATCTTACTATTTTCTTTATTCTCTCCACTCCTAAAATCTCTAACCCGGTCTCACTCATCATCCCTTATGCTTACATAAAATTTGTACAAGCTGCAGCGAACTCTAGGCAATCACTTTTGTGAGAACCCCAGCCCAGTAGTGCCTTGGCAATTTGGCAACCCAGCAGCTGTTCACCGACTATTCCACGTCAGCTATAGGAAAATGCAATAGTAGGTATGCATCATGCATACATTATGGGAAATGCCACCGCCACGCCGTAGGGACCTAACAATTAGTATGACACGTGATTAGGAAAATTCTGTGTAACCTCTACTACTCCAACACGATCCTTCGCTTATCTAGAACTAAAAAATAGTAACATGTATGACCTTTTTATAGTCCATATGTATCATAGTCGTTCTGTTCGAGTCTAATTACATCACACAAACTTATTCATGGAAGTGTATGAAAAAATAAGCTGCTATGTAGCTTATCTATGTAGCAGCGAACAATTCAAACTGGCTTAACCGTGCACTCTGGAACCTGCGAATTCTCCAAACTCAAAGCGGATCTTCCCAGGACACAGGACCAGCAGAATATTGTTTCCTAGCGCCCTCAACTTTTCGTTTTATACGCAAACTGCCGAATCAATCGAGTACCTACTTACGTTAACACATTGCATGGAAGAGCTACATATTATGTACCCTCTTGGATTCGATGGAAATCGCTAAGTCTCAGTTTCTAATCCTAGTGTGACCTAAGGGTTAAGTGATTCACACGTCCACATTCAGTTTCAAGACAAAGACAATCGCTGTATCAAATTGTTTAATCCCTATTTCGTGCCTTGAGTTTTCTTCAACGATCTTGTCTTGCCACACCTAGTCGTTTGACTGTTTGTTTGGATATGAACATGGTTAACTGTATACATATTTGTAAATCACGTCGTCACTTACTGCCAATAACCTAATGTAGTTCCTGCTTACCTAAGCCTGGACTAACATAGTTGACCACGTTTTGCCAACGAAAAGAAGGCTATGGAAGGACCGACAAAAGTTAAATACATATTCTCTGTTTTCATTAGAAACTCAACCGAGCTCATCTCTCAAAGTTTATCAGAATATAGTTTTTGGTGGATGTGCTGCATTGGGAAGAACGAGGAAGAAATGGGTGCATGCAGAAGAGGCCGTCCGTCTTGCCAAAAGCGTGGGCACCAGTAGTCATATGTACGAATTCAACATTCAACATACCAAGCCTCATTCTCGTCTCCAGAAAAATAATTATGCTTGCAAATTGCAGTTTTCTCGTCGCACTCACTCTTATCTTCTTGTGTATTAGTTCCTAATGAAATAAATGGAGTGGTTGGACAAGGGTTTCATATTGGTTCGGATAACCTATTTTCATGTTCCTTGCAGGCACTAATATGACCTGCACTTAAACTATGAACCTGCTACCACGTGTTCCAAGTCCCAATATTTTTGTTTTAGAAATATTTGGAAACCTCAAAATAAGCTCACGTGTGTCTAATGCTACAACCATGTATTATATCAATGTATACTTCTTTTAGACTTATTTCCTTCCCATGCCATGGCCATTCCCATCATTGTATTATTCCAGCAGAAGTGATACAATGTTTTGTAAGCTTTAGTGCACAACTACTGATGAGCCGAAGCTGCATTGTGGATTGTACTCTCTGGGCCTCTGTTCTATCTTATCACATTATTTTTTCATCATTCCGCTCCTAATCAAACAGAAGTGAATAGAAATGAGCTGTCAATGTCTGTCACTTCTATTATACTGAATAAAAATATTTGCAGTTCACGTAACCAATAGAAAGCTAATACCCCAGTATATGCTCCCTATTATTTCCCAATTTTTTACTTTATAAGCATTTACTACTAAACATACATAGTAAAAACAACGTGCTCAGCAAGGAGCCAGGACATGAGAGAGAATTGAGAATGCCTCTGCAGTAATGTTCATTGAGGATTCAAGTCTGGATAGGCAACAGGCCTGATAAGGACAACTGACAACTCTGTGAACATAATTTTTGCCTTCTCAGCATAATCTCTGTGTCAGTGACTCTTACAAGCTTCCAGCAGGATGATGACTGTCCCCACGAAGGCAGGCAGAGAGTCGACAGAGGAATATCTGTGCATATGCAAAGACCATCCTACGGGTTATGAACACATCACATAACATTATAGCACCACTAAAACAGTTAAAATTGAAGCAGAACATCACAAGGTTCGACATGTGCCCATTTCACACCTTCTAATAATGTACAGACCTACTATGACTATATAGACCGACTCTGATCATCTGCATCCACTAGTTTGCACAAGTATTCTCTCTACGTTATACTGTTTCCTAGTGTATTACGAACAAAATACAACTTCACGCAGACAGGGCAATGTAACGGGTATAAAGGTTATATAGCTCTACCAACTAGATGACAAATGCTAAGAACAAGTACTTAATTTGAAATCGATAACAAAATGGAAACCTGAAACTCACTATCAACATAATTTCGTAAAGTTGGAGCTGAGTAACGCAATAATTACCACAATTGGCATGGACGCTCACTCTAATTGTAAAATTCGGACCACTACTACTACACTACTGTGCTGCTTCGCATCAGCATGGCAACACCCGTAATCAATATGGCAACTTATTAGCTTAGCACTCAGCTTCAGTTCACATGAAACACGCCATATGCAAGATATAGATAAATATGAGCAGATATAATGGAGGAATCCTGCTGCTCTCTCCAACAGGTCATACTTCACTATGCATAAGGCTGCATCAAAGTCGCGACTTAAGGATTTAAAAGCTGAAAAGAAATACACACTGCGTGACGCTTGACATTGTGTCGACTATTACTAAAATTGGCTGGATTGATAAGAAAAGAGTTTTTGTACTTACCCCGTGCCTCAACTTCAGCCTTATACTCGAGATATTTGGCAGCTTCCAGCAAAGTTTCTAGTCCCATGGCTTGACCCAATAAGTCCTGGGCTGAATCCCAGTCTCAATCAAATCAGGAGAGATGGGAGATGGACCGACAAACGAATGGACTGGAATTCGAGTAAACTTCACGAAAACACTGGAAACTCCTTCCTTCTATTGGCCACCGCTCCACGTTCAATGAGGGCGGCTGTTACTCCGAAGAGCCTGTCTCTTGGTTCGTCCTGGATCAGAGTCTACTGAAGGCCTGTACTCTTGAGGTCGACTGATGCTCCGTGTGCAGAAGTCAGTCGAGAGGTCTGGAGACAGGCAGGACGGGGGAAGTACTCGGGTTGTTCGTCATGCAGTCAGGAGGGCGGGGAGTACCTGAGGAGGTCCCAGGGCGGGGGCGGAGCGATGGGGTCACTCCAGTCCCTTACTCCGCCATGTTGGGGCAGGTGCGGCTGGTGACGAGAAATGTGACGAAGGGGCCCTGGTCACGTGGGCCTCTGAGGAAGACCCGTGATGTCGACGGAGTCTCCGGCTCTTGGTTCGAGTATCGACCCAGAGAGCGGACCAGCTCCCTGCATCCCTCCGCTACCCAATGACCGGGTGTCGCCTCCTGCTTCCGGACCACCTCCCACTCCGGTCAACACTCGTTCGGCCTGAGAAGGAGAATGAATAGAGGGAGTGATGGCCTGAGACCACGTCACCTAGAGTTCATGCTCCGAAATCGGGTTTCTTACCAAGACGCAGAGTGCTCAAGACGTGGAGTTCGGCTTGGAAGGAGCAGAGCGAGAAGTAGTGTGCTGAGCTCCAGTCCGAGTTCCAGCTCTTCGGGAAGTTCCAACGTGTCCGAATCAATACTTTTTTCCTTCTCTGCGCTGGTTGGGCGGAGCGGGTTTGGGCTGGTTGGGTGTCTCTGGTGCGGGCGGTGAGAGGGGCGGGAGCGTGCGGGACTTAGGCGACTGGGCTAGGCTCCGTCGCGGCTCCGCACATTCTTGAGAGACTTGAGGGCAGTTGGAAATGTCAGAGTAGGGCTACGGAGCGGAGGTTCCGATTCCAAGGCGAGCACTTACTCACTCTACACTGACATGACAAGCTCGAGACAAAGGGGCCAGCTCAGAACGGAGCGGAGTAGGGAGGCAGCAGGAGGTGGCTGAGCAGGAGCCAAGCCAACATCACCGTCTTTCACCGACTGTTATTGATAGTATAGTAAGAGTCTCGTGCTTCGCGGCCCGGAGCTATCCCCTTCCCAAACCCCAACCAACAACCAACACAGCCTATAGCCGGCAAGTGAGGGGACCTGATTTAGGCCCGGCTCGTCGCTTCAGTCAGCAGAGCTCCGATGAGGGACGTTCAGTCCGTGTTCCAACTTCCAATGCACCGTCTAATGAACAATTGTAAATCAGGAGTTAAGTCAGGCACTGAACGTACAAAGTTTCAAAGCCCAAGACCAGTTTTAGATTTTAGACGTGCTGTTCGCGCAATCGGCTACTAGGCTTGAGCATTGAAATGACAGCGTTACGTAACAGCGTAATTATACGAATACGAATCACGTAGAGGGAGAGTACGTGGAGGTAGGATGAGGCTTATGCTGCTGCTCGTCGAACGGCTTCGAAATAGCTTCGAAAGATTCCTGTTCCAGGAAGGTTGAACTTAAGCACTTTTTGTGAGTATATTAAAGTTGAGTTGGTGATGACCGATTCGTAGGAATGTTGCTTTCTTTGCTTCCGGTTCCGGTAGCAGTAGAAGGTTGAAGTTCTCTATAACATACACATTGGTGATTGGCTTATTGTGTGCTTCGGAAGAAGCAGTAACACGCAACGCGTTCGAAGCACCTTGATTATGCCCAAATTCAAGAAAGAAATTCAGCAAGTCTATCAATTCAAGATTCAAAGTAAAATATCGAAAAGGTTCATTAGAAATTGCGAGAACATTTGTATCATGATAAAGTAAGATTTGGCTGAAGCTAGTGATCGTCCCTCATGACTCATGAGTGGGATATCTTTTTATTGAGATGGATAAGCCTAGCATGGGCCTCAAACGGAAAGTTCGACTGAGTGGAGGAGATACGTGGGAATGAGCCAAGCACAAAAAAAGGAGATTGGACGCATGTTGAGGATTTGCGTGGAAGGAACGGAGAAACCAGGGCCGACCTGAACGATCTACAGGACCAAGCCTCCACTGCTGAGCAATATCAGAAAATAGGAATACGAATGTAAAATGTGCAGTAGTACGTATACGTAGAATAGCGTTATATATACAAAAACTGTCAAAATCTCTCATGCGCTAAGCCCCCTCGTACTAACTTTTGCTCGCTCTTGAACCCTCTCTCCCTATCCATGCTCGTTTCCACGAGTCCAAGTCAATATCATTCTACATTCTCTGAACTTCGCAGGACCGACGACCGGCTTTCAACGGTGTTTTGCTCAAGCGCCAGCAATAAAACACGTATTTAGATGTCCCATTATTCAATTATGCTAAATAGCTCTGCCCTATCCCGCTGCGTAACTAAGCATGGTCCAACTCAAACTAACCCTTCAAATAACGAGGATATTTCATCGAGTCGACGTTATACCAATTAAAAATGTGCGATGCTAGTTACTTTTTAAAATGTATATCCAGTAGTTTTACAATTTTGGACTTACTGAAACACTGATGGATGCATAAAGTGAGTCTACAGTGTTGGCAAATTGAAATAGTCATGAAACTTGGAGAATATCATTCATACAGACTTCAATATAATCAGAATCGGAACCCTTTTGAAGGAAATCTTCAACGCAACAGAACAGAACCAGACCTCGTATCATTACCAAGTCCATTTTAGTATGTTTAATAAAGTATTCAGCTAACTTGAAGCCATTGGACACTGCATAGGGATTACAATACGTAAACAGTGTGAGAAAAACTGTATCTGAAATAAACATCAACACTGTGTCCAATAAATAAGTCTACGAATGTATGCAGTTTATAACCAAATTCCTTATTAATAATAGAACTAAACTCATATATCTACGCTAACGTAGGTATTCCGTGAATCGAAAGGCATACTGAGATGACGTAGCTACTGCAAGTTCCAGACATGAGGTGAGGCATTAACTACCACAAATGCAACATATCGAAACCATCAGGCTTAGAATCCGGAGACTACAACAACAATGGAATGAAAACCGCCAGACTCTATGTTGAACCAATCGAAACTTTCCCTCTCCTTTTTCACTCAGTTCTAGTGGATGAACGAGTTGAGTGTTGAGTATGTACGTGCTACAGAAGGATGTGATATTTTGGAGTAGAGTTAGCCGACCTAACCTAAGGGAAGCCTGGTCCTGATCAGACTGAACAAAGGAAACGAAACATGGGCCCTTCCAGCTATAAAACTGAGATTTTTATCCAACCGTCATTCTTTCATAACGCCCTAATTGATAGTCGTATACGTGTAGGCAAATACCACCATATCATATCTATTTTTACTCCAGTAGTATGTGATTCGCGCTCACGTTATATATTCAGCATTTTACAGTGTACTTAACAGTTATTATCAACTGAGTTGGTTTAGATAGCAGACTTGATATTAATCAACGATAGTTGTTAGGATCCGTACAGGCTATGCATGCTTTGACATGCCGAGCTCAGGTCTTTGCAAATTGAAACATAATTATGTATCATAATTTTTATTTTTTGCCATAAAAATAGTAACAGCTTATTGTGGGTGTGCAAGTATTTGATAGCTATGCATTGTAATACGACGGTCAATGTCAATCTCATTCCACGATAATACAGAAAGACCTCGATAAAAATAAGTATCTGAAAAACAGTTATATTTAGTCAGGATTATGACACGTGACAATTACTTAGATATAATATAGGCCCACCAATTGTTGAAATTGCTCTTCATTCTGAGAGTTTATGATACTCTCTTTTCTCTTTCCCTTCCAACTCCAACTATAACAAAATTAAACCCATTCCACGTGACGTAACGTAAACCACTTCTGTCTGTCCCAGGAAGGTTGGCTTGAGAGGAATCTTGTAGCCTGCAATGTAACCTGTATTCTATACCTGACTTTGGACAAATTGTAACTGACTATGTATAAGCTTACGTGTACTACCTATTTGTGTAGCTTTACCTAAGTCAAGAACATCTGTAATCTGTAATACTTACCTAGACTATGCTCGGAAACTGAAACATCATTATCCTATCCGCTATTCCACTTACATGGGCGGAAAGATTAGGTAAATGGTAAATGCACATCCAAAAGCAAACTATTAGTGTTTATCCACGTCGACATTCAAGTTAGCGTGGACACCAGGGACAACTGATTAGAAAATAAGTACACGTACTGTAAACTGCAATACGTAGTCAATGTATGCTCATCTATATGTATGCACAATGACCAATAATGACAACAACAACAACAACTCCCAGAAGGAGGCACAAATTATTTCTGCACTCACAAGACAAGCTATGTATACCTATATATGTACACGATACGACAGTATATCATACTTACTATACATTAACTATTCCGCATCCCTTACTTCATCCATTACAACATAGCTAGACTTCCTTGTATCCGATCTCATGGTTCCTGGCGTGCCCTAGCACCAACTCATCACACTCGCTCAACTAGTCCAAGATTTATAAATAACATAAATACAATAACTAAGCACACTTTAGGTTCAACAAGATACTTACAAGCACGAATAGGTAATAGGTACGCAGTTGTTAGTGTCTACTTCATTTGAGCCGGATAGAGGATAAACCATTTCTCTATATCCATCATAGTCTCAATGATTTACAGGACAGGATGGAAATGCAAAGACGCAAGTCCTTGTTGTCCAGCCAAGCTATTATACGATTGTAAATCTCTTTTCATGCTGTAGAAGTTTACAGCTGAATTGAATGTCTTGAAAGGAAGGCAAAAAAGGCATTGTACCATAAACAAAGCTCAATACACAATAATGTACCTCGGCTAGTATGTACGTTCTCTTTGGCCTGATCGCAAGAGTGATGCCTAATTCCCATCACAGCATAAATGCTGGATACGTGTCAACAGAATCACGCAATAGTTCAGATTCTAGTTTAACTGCAGAAATAAGTACAGGTGTCAGCTTACGCTTTCATATGAGCACCTCATGGGGTATTTTTGCACCACTACTGTCAACAGTCGACCGTTTCTGGGCTAACTGTGAATGCTGTCGCCATTTGGTAAAAACAAAAACCGCAAAATTTGCTCTCTTGCTCAGTAATTAGTTAATTAGTCATCAGTGCACAACGCAAAGGTCACACAAAACTGTAAGGAATAACTTAAATTTCCTTCACCCTATTTGCTCAACATTTTTGTGTTTCGGCCGAGCCGCAGCTATAAAATGATTTCGAGACCGGTTACGATATTTCCTAAACGTCAGCATCCAACCTCAGACTTCCTCTACTATCTACTGCACTGCTGCTTCTCTTCCCTCTTGAATGAAGACTGGACAAACCGGGTTTCTCGGTTTCTCGCCCTCAGGTCACCGCACTGACTACTAACAACTAATACTAATATGCATAATCTCGTAACTCTTAAATCTTAAATACTAAATATGAAATAAAACAAGAGTGCCGTCACCAAAGGACAAAGAAAATGCATTTAATACTATTCGCATAACAATAAGATTGAAGCAATGTAAGAACCTGCCCAACAATTTTCGTCTCACCCAAGTCGGCTAAACTATGGGTTTGTTTTGCTGTGCTTGCAAAAACAAAACAAGATCATAGTTCATAGTTTAGCCACCTTGGTCTCACCCCACTTTCAATTTCCAATTAAAAATTATCTAGAGCAGCCGGAAGCGGATATCGACAAGCACCGAGACGGATATCTGATGAGTAAAAATTACAATCAGTGAGTCTCTGTCAATTGAACTAGTAATTTGTAATTAACCCGACCCGAGGATTCTTATGAAAATTTTTGTAAACATACATACACCATAGTCAATGTCAATTAGTTTACAGCGTCCGCTGGCAGCTGGCATAGCATTAATCATTATTAGCCTTATGAGTTATGAGCAATGCTTGGCTTGTGCCAATCGCCAATTCTGAATGCCCAAAATTGACTATGGCTTTGTTACTAGCAAACAGCGGGGCGCAAATTTTCTCTCAGGCGCTAATCTCACCAGAACCGTCAGCAGTAGTTGCTTGTTGAAGTTGTTTGTATTCGGTTCTGACCTCGATGTTTAAGGTGTGTCAATCAAGTAGACTTGACAGTCAACAGTTGACATTCACTTGACAAATCAAGCGGAATCAGTTTTGCAGCGTGCGTTGATGGTTGAGACGTCGTCCATGCGGTCTGGCTTCGATTTGTGCGTCATCTCATCCGGCACGTGGACAGGATTCGACTGGCTTTGCCGCAACATGCCAAATATTATACAAGGACAAAGAGCGTGGATACTACGTTGTGCGTTGTGGCAGGTGTGTTCAGAGTATGGACATGGGCGCTGTTTTGACAACAGACAACAGTCTCACCGCACAAGATATTTTCAATTCGAGGTAGTTTTTGAGTCAATAGGTAATTGGAATTGGAATTGGAAGGACCAGAAGGAGCCGTGCAATGGTGCAATTATGATTTCTGCTTAATAGCTTAAGGATTTGGGACGACGTTTCGGTTGTCGCCTCCGATAACATTGACAGTATGATTGTCTCCTCCAACGGAGCTGAATTAATTCGGATTTAGTTGGGTTAGTTTAGGAGTATGCTAACGCTAACATATTGTCCGAAGAGCCACTGACTTTAATCGGAACAAAACTAAATAAAGCAAAGAGGGAACGCTGCTGGTTGGAGAAAACAAACCTCAATTTAATTATTTAGAAAATAAGGAGTACTTCAATGTGGAATACTTATTCCATTCACTCAATACTGATTTATTTGTATCAGACTAGACAGACGTATAATAATGTGTAATTTGGTTTTACTCAAATGTTCTGGAGAAATTGTTTTAATTTGTGCATACACACATACATAGGTACATTAATATAAACACAAATCTGAAAATAGTCTACATTGACTCATGTATGTATGTATGCTTTATATGTATGAAACAATGCATCTCGGTATCTCATGCATAATACATATGTAGATAGCATCAAATAAAGCAAAGTAGGAACGTAAAATAATTACTCACTCATAGTAATTATTAGCAATAGCATAGTTTTACAATGTACTACATTAGGGATGGACATATGTAGGTAATACGTAAGGATGCGGTACCATAGACTTGTACGTACATGTAAAAGGTAATTTAATTGGTTCATAATTGATACTTCTTCATTTGTCGTGTGATTTGAGTTGAGTTGTTGAATTACATTTAGTCAGCACGTCAGCATCCAGCATTTTGACGAGTAGGAGAAAATAAGAGATAAATGATAAATGAATTAAACATAGTTTATTGACTTATGACGGTTGCGGCGGTGGTGGACTCATTATTATCAGAAGCTGAACATATGTAGTTTAAAGGTTCTACAACCCACAACTACACCCACTGCAATCGAGTTGAGGGTTAGAAATTAAAACGCGAAGCAAATCGTTGGCCAAGGTTGACAGAGGACATACGACATACGAGTGCCAACCGAAATGTACGTAACTCGTTCGTTTCGTAACGCTGCATGTATATAAATCCTGGTATGCAAATACAGACTTATTTTATTACAAGTGGAAATTATTTAATCCAGTAAGAGTATGTATTACCGTGTAATACCATGTATGTATCAACCATGCATTATGCATTGTATGCACACCTAACGGAAAGCTCTGGCTAGGCTGAGTCGTTGTGAATCCCAAAATCAATCCACGTTCGGATTCTAATCCGAACCCGAACCGTACGCGACTTTACACTTTGTATGCAAAGTTATCAACATGATGGGAGCCTACAGCTTACACAGCACCTCTTCCTTCACTGT
>JAQFXY010000168.1:0-50458 GCA_034693865.1 Ceratophysella sigillata
ACGCAAAAATAAAGTTCCAAACCCTCTACCTTGATTGAGCTTCGGCTATGTCAGTACCCACCCATTTTACATTTTTTTTACATTAATGACCCAAGCGTACCACCACCTTATGGTTATGGAAATCACGTTGACTCACCGTTCCCCGCCTAGAAATGTTTACTTACAACACACTATCAACGGTATACCTTATCTTCGGTTACCGATTTATCGATTTACCGATTTATTCGTAGGCGATGGAAAATGTAATATGTTGTGCGGAATAGTATGACGATGCTCTTATTTCGTAACTCATGTTATGCCATAACATAACACATGTCGTTATTTTGTCTCTATGTATGTATGGTCATTATCCTTTCTATCCGAATCGTAGATCGGGTGTCTATATATATATTAACATACTAGAGACTTTTACAATTTAAATTGTTTTAGTTAGTTTAACTAGAACTGGTCACTCTTTACAACATATAAAGGTACTGATCTCGTGTGTGCCCCACATTGGTTTTTCTAATCCTCAAACATCTTCCTTTCACCTTTCTTTGTCGTAGACTGTTTGTGGAAGTATCCAGAATATGCAAAAGCGCCAAGAAGAAAAATGCAATGCAATGCAATGCATGCAATGTTAATGTACGTGAAAAACAAATTGGAATTCCGAATCGATGATGTTTCGATTTCGACAGTTTCTTTTTGCACATTTTAAGGTAATAAGGAATGCTTCGATTTTTCGAGTTTCTTCTAACAATTTCACGCAGTACGCTACCACAAATTGCACCATTACGAAACTTTTGGCAATGTTCGACTTTGTATAATAGTAAACCTTTAAGTTGTAAGTAACAATTGAGGCAACGTGATTTTTACAAAGTTCTAGAAAACGAGGGATCATGCGTCCAATACTTCTACGTCCAAAAGTCTACGACAGAGAGCTGAAAGGAAGATGTTTGAGGATTAGAAAAACCAACGTGGGGCACACACGAGATCAGTACCCATATAAATATATATATAAAATATATAGTCACTCTTTATCTATAGATATATATATGTATAATATATTATATAATATATTATATATATATATTTATATGTTGTAAAGAGTGACTAGTTCTAGTTAAAGTAACTAAAACATTTTAAATTGTAAAAGTCGTAGTGTGTTAATAACCGGTTAACCGTGTTAATTGGTGACCTTTATACGTAGCGGAAACAAAAACTACAGGTGGCCATATTTTTCAAATCCCTTGTGTAGCTTGCGTCTTGCGTCGCTTGTTCTTAAATAAAAATTCGCTGTATTATTTTGAAGGGAACTATAAAGCAAACTATATCATGATCATGACCTAATTAAATGGGAATTTTCATCGCGTATATATATCACCGCAATTGGAATAGGTACTTTGAATGAATAGAAAGGCGATAGCAATATCAATTGTTTATAACTTTACAATAACATGTCGAGTTGGCATTGTATTTTGAAATTCTTAGTGAAGGCACAGCTAACTATCAATATTCTAGCATTCTTCCTTCCTTCAGGTACACACACAACACATGCCTTGCTGTTAAGTTTTAAAACAGTCAGTATTAAATTAACAGTCAGTATTGTTCTCTGTTAGAAGTTAGAAGCTATTCCTCGAAGGTGTGTTTTCAAAAGCGATAAATATCCGTTTAATTTGATTGCGATATGTAAGTTATTCGTGAGTTTGATCATACTATAATTAATTATTATTGTATTACGTTTTCTTTGTACAAACGAGCTAAAATATCTGTATGTCAACCAGTCTTTGTAATTATTTCCTATCGCTGATTCAACGTAAGATTCCGGGAATCTGGATTTTGAAAGCAATTTCCAGTCCCAGCAAGTAGAAAGCTTAAATCTGCTTCGTCAAGAGCGTTTTCATTTAATTCTTTATGGCACCCATTTAATGGTTTCTAATAGTAAATTCGAAGTACAATGAGTTTGAAAAATACAAACGGGCATAATCTGAGTTTCAACTTACCTTTTTTTTTGTTATTTTGTGTAATTTATTTTATTACGTATTTCGCAAAGTCTTTCTGACGGACATTTCTTGTATTTTTGACGCGCAAAATATATTTAGGCCATTCTTTATATGTACTTTACCAAACATACATATACATATACTTATAATTATATGGAATATTATACACATTCAGCCAGAGCTTTTTAGGTATTTTTCCGCACTTGCACATTTCGTGAAACGAAGCAACTCGTTTACGCCAAACATTCGCAGTTCGTCCTGTAATGTATTATAGTACATAGAACAATACCAACGATTGAATGTGAATTTTGGTATGACTTAGCTGTAACCTGTAACCACTTTGAATCTTTCTTTGTCTCAGGGAAACACGAACCGCAAGCAATGCCAGAGAAACTATTGCTGGTAGGAAGACCTTGAGAGAAGATACGTTTGCTATTTCAGATGCAGGTTCTCCATCCGCTATTGAGGCAGCTGGTCCAAGCACTGTGAGGTAAAATTATACTAAATGAATGTTTTCTCTGATACGACAGTTGTGCGTAATGCATGGTGACGCTTTCATTAACTTATGCTAGGTTAGGACTCTGAAAAGTCAGAAATGGAGCTAAAATTCAAGGTCTTTCCAAAGGCTTAACAATTGTGCAATTCAACCCGTATGTTTGTCATAGCAGAAGCGACGGGTCCGTGAATATGGAGAAGCTCGCTGAAGTCAAGTCTAACCTGTTGGGTGTGTTGGATAGCTTGCAAACGTTGGAAACTGTAATAATTCCTGGCGTTTCCGTATGTTTGCAAACTGACAAGATCTTCACTGGCTGTAGCACGGTGTTCAGATTGATCATGGACGATTTTCAGAATAGCATTGAAGGGCTAAGCAAGGAGTTGGACGCAGCGGAACGCAGACAAAAAGAGCATCAGGCCGAAGAGCTAGGAGTTCAAATGAGGAAGTAATAGTCCATTAACATTATTTATCATTTACAACTTATTACGACATGCATGTAACAAATCAACATTCTTGGCAACCGTCCAGTATTAATATCATCACCTATTGTTTTGTGTGTTTCTTCCAGCTGCCACTTGGAGAGTAAGGAATCTACTCATGAAATCGATATGGCCATGGAGGAAAATGCTCCAAATCCCAGCAACTAGCTATATGGTTCCGTTTTTCCTTCTCATGAATTTTTCCGTTTTTGTTTATCCAATGAAAGCTACTAAACATTACATTCGTATTCCTTGAATAAAATTGGCCGTTGTTCGATTACAAATTATTAATTACAAAATGCAGGTAAAAACAAATTGTCTACGTACTTTTTACAGCAGCGGTGACGCATGAAAATTAACATATACGGAGGAATGATGATACGCGTACCTTTTAATTCGGTATTTCCAAATAGTCAGATAAATACTTTGATTTTATTATATTTTTGCCTTTTTTGTAGTACATACTTCGTAGAATAATAGTAAATCTTGTAACATGGAAATGCAGTATAAGAATCAATAGTAGTAACAAAGTTTTCCTTTGTTCATGTCCACACAGTAAATGTAGTATATTTCATGTCATGTTCTCGTGTTTTAAATTAGGAGGGTCGTGCTGCTGATAGTGATAAAGTACATATTACAATATTACAGTTTCATAAACGACCATATCAGAATCAAACACCAAAAGTCATCATACATAGATCTAGTGGAACAAAAGTGTGGACTAGTAAAGGATGCCAAGAAGTTCTTTTAAATACATAGAAGCAATGTTTCCAAAATACACGGTATAGTACGGTTAGTAATGTACAATTACAATTACGTTTGAAATTATTGTAAAGTTAACTATGAATAAATGCAGGACTACAGTCGAGAGTAGGCCAGAGCTAAATGCAATTCGCATTCCATACTATGAAACCTTGCAAGAACGTGTAATGTATAACCTGGAAGTCCAAGTTTTTCCAGTCCAATGATTCATCTTGACACCTCGGACTTGACACTTGGGTTTCCAGGTTATAAACTTGACGCTCTTACAATAATGGCCGCTACCATTACAGAGAAAGTTGTGGTTGTTTGTTTGTAGGGCTTTTGATTCTCATAAGGTAAATAATAATACGATGGAGTGAGTAACCTGGTTCTACCAACTAATTTGACATCATCTCATCACCACGAATAGCACCCTTGACCTGAACATGTATAAAAGTGGAAAAGAGACTCAGGTTTACTTTACTTTCTCTTTTTTTAAAGTTCTATACTGCCTAGTTGGCTAAACTTGGGTTTAGCAACACACCACAGGTTCCCCTTGATAAACAGGTTCGCATTTCTCAAGAAATACGACGCGGTTCGTATCTACCTTGACATTAACACTTATTTGTAAATATTGTATCTTGTGCAAATGACCTTCTTTGGGAAGAAAGATAATGAAGGTACGGTAAGAATATACGGATTTTTATATACAGTATACAGCACAGCGTAACTCCGCCATAGGATTAATACATACATGTTAATATTTTAGTACACAAAGGGAAAAGAGCCTCGCCGATATGAATAGTGAGATATGAATTAGGGTGATTGGTTTATGTATTTACAAGTGATTGATTTCGTTGGAAATACATTGTCCTGATAAAGATATAATAGTAGGAATAAGGAATACTGAAATTGATCTGACTGATTTCCTGCTCAAATGAAAGGGATTCCGCATAAAAACGTTTTGTGAGCCATAACATCTGAAGCTCCGTTACTTTCGTAAGAACCAGTTGGCTTAAATACGGAACAGGGCCTTACGCAGTAAACATCCGTGGAGAAAGTTGGTAAGCACAGCACATGTAAACACGCAATGAAAAACAAAGGTTAGGCTTTCCGAAAGCTTTAACGGATACTTAGTTTAATTCTAGCTTCCAAAATTGAAAATGTGAGTTTCCACGGGTGTTTAACATGGGTATTTACAAACGTTCTCATTGGGTGCTTTCTTCAGCCCACTAGTTACATGTGAATAATTAAGTCTAGCTGGAAAGCTGATTCTACAGATAAAGAGTGTATTCCGTTGCTCTAGTAATATAAATAAGACGGTGAAGTGTAGTTTGGAATATTTTGTGTTGTAATTGCTAATTAGAAACCGTTGGATGTTTGGAGTACAAAGGTAGAAAGAGGCTGTTTGGGTTTGAGGTTAAAAGAGTACGAGTATGTATATTTATGAATAGTAAGTAGAAGACGAAGGGGTCAAACACTGTGACCTTCTGTATTCCTTCAAGTATTCCTAGTTTCAAAATTTATATTTTCTTAGACAGTTAAAAATTAGTTTGTGGTCTCAGACCAGCCACAGAGTGTTCTAACCCTCACTCCGACACTACCTTACCAACAACCTAGTCTTAGCTAAGCTATACACAAGCTAAAACGCATTGTCAAATACGATCCGTTCCCATAAATTGACAAACTAGGGTCAACTCTAGGTTACTTACATATAGAATAAAGATTAGAACGTATCAAAAAATAAAATTAATTACAATCGAAAGTTGAGACAGTAATATAAATATAAAACAACAGGCCAAGCTCCAAGCTGTACAAATTAGGCTGGGTGGAAATTAAGCCTTGCAGAATAAACAAATGCGTTTTGGTAACAAATTAATTTCTACAAAGAACTTCCCGTGAAAAAATTTCCTGCGAAAAAGTTCCATCGGAAAAGCTGGTTTGATTAAATTCCTTTCAGTAAATCTAATTAAACTTAGTGATTAGAAATTCCATTCAATAACACAATTTCAAACCTAGTCTACCCTAACTCAATATAATACATATAACCCGACAACAATTTACAGTTGGAGGTCAAAGAATATGGAAACATTTAAGTAACTTTTCCAGATAGATTTTTGTGAGGATAATGATTTGCACGGAACTTTTTCATCAATGATAGTTATATCGCTTTAACTTTGGCGAAATCTTTGCGTGAACTGAGCAAAGGAAAAGGAGTAAATGATATAAATGCAAAGTTTTTAGCTCATTTCTTATTCAGCTGCACAAGGTAACGCTTAGAGAGCTTCAAGTACGATTGGTTATAATTAGCAGCCCGTTTGAAATTGAATCTAGGAAGTGGACAATTGGTTCAAAAAATAGTTTCCAAGATCGTACACGGAATAAGGTGTAACTCGTTAGGACAAGACGGTTTTCTTTTAGCAATCAGTATCACAGTCCTTGCGACTAGAATCATCTTTAACCAGCCAAGACGACTTCTAAAAAGGGGAAACGAAACGTATTTCTTTTCCCATATTTAAATTACTAGTAGACACCTTACATCTATTTATAATGTACAAAGTACAGTACGGTAGACCAGATGCATGCAGATACACGCCAACTAGTAGTACTTTACTTATTCTAACTGCCAAACTCAAAACTTTCGCTTTGCTGTAGTAGGCTAACCAGGTACTCCGAACTGAAAGTACCAATCATCAACAAAGGAAAGAAATGTAGTACGCTTCAAACTAAACTAAAATTTATATTTATGTTGGTTTGCATATTTCCGAAAAGCTTTGTCACACGAATAAGACGTATCTAGTAATTCTCGATTCCAAACATCGCTGAAGTTGAGACTTTGAGAGTGAAGTTATTGCATATTCCATACTTTCATAATTGAGGCTTAAAGTATACATGCAATTCTATATTCTGATTATGAGATTTCGAGTTGAAATTGCTGCATTGTTTCTTGTGCCGTTTTCATTATTCCCAGAGTTCTTACAAATGTGTATGTGTATCATGCCACAGACACCAATAATTCCATTAGCTGGAATACGTGAGCTAAAGTACAACTCGGGTTATTGTGCATGGGTAAACTTTAGGACTTCCATGCACGGAATTTTCGTAGTGAAACTTTTTTGAGACGAGCCACGGTGGCTTTGAAGTCAGAGTCCGGTTGGAGCTCCTCGTCGGTAAGTGTTTCTCCTTCGGAGTGAACGTCTCGCTTGGCTTTTCTGGGTCTGGTGGACTGAGCTGTGGTGTCATGGAGGCTCAGCGCCTGGCGCTCTGTCAAATACTGTCGGGCTTTCTCTCGCTGCTGGGTTTTGGTATTGCCATTACGATGGATCTTGAGTTTTGTCAATCTGGCAAGAGTAGCAGCTCGTATTCCACGCCCTGGTTTGGGACGATCTGAGCTACTCGCTGCTCCAGACGAGTGACTACTGCTCGCTGAAGAGCCGCAGAGTGCGTGGGCTTGTTTTCTTTCTCGGAGAACGAATCTAGAATCGAGACAAGTAACATTAGAATATGCACTAAAATTACCGAAATTTTGACAATTCTACCTTCCCAAATTGTTCCATTTCAGTTGAACTTCGTAGACGTTCTCATCGTCCTGGAGAACGCGATGGGTGGCTCGTTGTGACGATTTCTTTCGAAATGATCCGGCCGCTTCTGACGTTCCTGCACTGGAAGTCGATGCTATAAGCGGCTCTAGCTCTTCCACTAGTACAAACTTGGAAGGATCTTCCAATCTTCGTGCTTTCACAAACGCTTGGGCAATAATATCTTGAGCAGTGCTTTTCACGGGCACCTGTAATCATAAAATTCGCATTGGTCATGGCTCGGAAATGCTAGGGCTGAGAATACACACAAAATGTCTGGTTGAGTTAAAATTACTAGGGCCCATAAAATTTGGATTCCGGATGATCAACTAATGTTGATTCAAAATAATTAAATTATAATTTTAAAAAATCTGAATTCTTATGCGTATAACTAGGCGAGTGTAATTAATGACCAGTTTAGATAGCCCCCAAAAAATCCAGAAGATATGTCTTACATAGAGACTGAGACAACCAACTCAGGTATCAGCGCTTTGATTGTGCGCTTGGCACAGTGACATTCGAAAAACGAATGCACAGAGTGAAAATTGCTCAAAAACCTGAATTCACGAAGTAGGTATTAGAAGGTACCGGCACGTTCAAAGCAACGAAGAGTTTCATAATCGTTACTGTTCACGTCGTGTGTTAAAGCATGCACGACTCACATGAGTCCACAACTTGATCTAAATAGAATCTTGCCAAGTGAGCCGTTGGAAATCTGACATTCCAGAGCAAAAGTTTCAATGTGTCTCTTGATTTAAGATTGATTTACACAAAGAAAAATGACATTGAATTACAGCACTTGCAAAAACAGCAAGTTTAATGCTATATAAGAATCACACATCAAATAGAAATCCAAAACGCTTGTTAACTTGAATGTCAGTTTTCCAACGACAAATCTAGTATGATTCTAGGTCAAAATTCTGGCTTGCTTTTTGCCGCAGCACATGACTGAAGAGCGTACGACTTCAAAACCAAACATTGCTCTTAACCGGAATAAACGATCTCACCTTGAGAATGGCATATGGAATTTCTGGGGAGACGTTGTGAACGCAGACGAGGAAGTTGTCATCTTCTCCCCAATGCTGGAGCTCATCACTCTCTCGAGAACTCTTGTCTCGACTTCCCTCCGTGAACCGATTTCCACGAGCCGAGATGGAGGACAACCATGCTCGACTGCTCGGATCGTTTCCAGTCCGTTTCAAAATGAACTTCCCATCTCCTTTCCAATGGGACTGAGACTGGAGTGGCTTTTCGTGGGAGTCCAAAACCCTTTGCGTGGGTGGCAAGTCTTTTTCTTTGGCGTCCCAACCACGGGCTACCTCTTCAATGAGAACGTACTCGCGGGCGGATTCGGCCGTTCTGCCGCTCTTCTGCAGAGCGTTGGTAATTACTTCAGAGGCAGTCGTGTCCTGGGTCACTTTGAGTATCGTGTACGGCTCATCAGCTACTACTCCGTGAACCACGAGGAAGAACATTCGGCGCTTGAGTGCCACCGAGGCCTTGGCAGGTGAGATGCCCATTAATGGCATCCCTACAATTTAAAAATACAAATCTCAAAGTCAAACATTGCATTTCAGTTTCAGTCCGTGGTTGAGTAGTACGCGTATTAATTTCTACCATAAATTCACGCTTAAAATGTTGAATACTGTTGAAATTATGGTACGAATCTGCTAGACGACAATGGTCAGTGGAAGCTTGCTTTCCAGATGTATAACGATATAATTACAACCAAACTCTGACTCCAGGTTATATAATATGCTATCGATCAAGCCTAAATTACTGCATTGTTTTCAAAGTCAGACGTGGTAAGCCTAATCTCAAGTTCGTATACCTTTACCACAGGCATCTGTTTCTTCTAGAAGTTTAGATTTCTCATAATACCTAAGCGCCATACGCAGTTTTGCGCTTACCGTCCAGAATGGGAGTTCCCTCGCGGAAGGAGTCGTCCTTGCAGAAGTGCTTCTGTCCATTGGTCACGTTCATCTCCTCACCCTCTTCCTCAAGGCGAGAGTGGATGAAGAGCGTTGTAACGGGCAACGGGTGATTGTGCACGTTGCGAAGGCGGAGATGGCGGTAGCCCTGACGTAGGCCTTTGAGTGGAATGACACGCTGGGCTAAAACGTGTCCTCCACTGCTCCCGCCACTCCCGCCGTCCAGAACTGTGAACCGAACGAAAGCCAGTTCACGAAATTGGATGGTGAAGCTCAGCATTTCGTTCCAAATGGGATTCAGAGCATTCCTGGCCAGGATTCTCGTCTTGAGCTTGGCACAGTCCGCTGGAATCCCAGACACCTCCACTTCCACTTGAGGACTCGCCTGGTAGTTCATTGGAGAGAGGAACTGGCCCGACACGATGGTCAGATTGAGATGAACCGTGTGAAGTCCGTCAAACTCCTTTTCCAAAGGGTTGAATCTCCGGTACATCACATGGTTCCGGTCCCACATGACGGCAGGCTTGAGAACGTAGCCACATCGTCCGTTCTGTTCGAACATAGCGGCGTTCATGTGAAGAGCTGCATCTTCTGTTTGATAGTTGAGGGCCACCATTTGGATCCCAAAGGCCCAGAAGATGAGCGGGTTGAAGTTGGAAGAGTCGATTCTCATGCCGGCGGGATAGGCACGGATGAGCTGAGTCTCCGTATGCGCCAAGACTTGGAGCGGCTGCTTGCGACAAAGCTTTTTGGAAGCATTCTCATTTAGTGAGCAACATTGGTACACAGGGTGATTGCTGATCACTCTCCTTGGATGATGATCAGCAGCTGTGGAAATGTTAGAAGAGGTCGGGGTTACCGGAAGGCTCGTCGGTGGGTTGACGGCGGGTAGGATACTCTTCTTCTGCATTATTTTGTTCCGAACTGAACTACTGGGGCTCAGAGTTGTCAGTCCGCGAAACTTAATAGCTTGCAAGTAAATTACTAAATCAGAAAGCTCCCGGGCAATTTGACTGCTTTGCTTCTTAGTCTTGGGTACGGATTCTTCGAGCTCAACTATCCACTCTCCTTGGTCGGATTGGCATTGGTTGGCAAGCGTGGGCACGTTCACAGATGTCCCTAGCCGCTTGCCGCTTTTCAGGGACGACTCTTGGCTGGTCAGGGAGTCCGTCCTTGGAGTTATTGGTAGAGCCTGTTCTGAGGCTTGTCGGGACACAACTAGTCGTTCTGCGAAGACGAATGACATATGTTACAGTTTGTTTATGTTGGTGTTATTTTAAATGGTTATGGATGTACCTCCGTTTATGCAATACAATAACTTAAGTACGTATGCATACAGGCAAATAATGAAATATCATATTAAAGTTTTAAATTGGAATTACCGTCTGGAATATCATCTTCATAGTCAGACTCTACATCATCGTCAGAGTACTCGTCATTCATGGACCCTCCACTCACATTACTGACAATACTGTTTGTTCTGGCTGATTGGGGTCGACTGCCGGATCGATTTCGGATCGGAGGATTCACAACACTCGTCGCAGAGGTTGACGAGGGATGAATCACGGGATTGGGAATAATCTCAGCATGAATCTTTTTGTTTTTTATCAAAATTCTATTCTTCAATTGAGCTGGAGATGGAAGACAGGGATCGTCAGTGAAGTCGACATCGAAGAGGAATCTCGTCACTAGCTTATCTCCAAATATCGTCTGGAAGGTCCAGGCCATGCGTGCCTGTTGCTGGAGCGAGCAGTGGTTCTCAATGGAGAGGATCACCGGATAAGAAGAGGCTAGGAAGGCACTCTTGTTGATTGCATCCACGACCTGACGAAAAGGAATTTTAGTGGTGAAGGTGTGACCGTGGTAAATTACCGGGTCACCGTCATCCCCATCCCAGCAATCTAGCTCCACGCACCGGCAGCCCGTTAGAAGAACCTGTGAATATTCGAAAGAAATGGTTAAGTACACAATAAGTTGGAACTCGTAATAGAAAAGATTCAGGGCTTGACTGGCACATTAAATACAAAGTAATAGTTGAAAAAATCGCGATGGGATACTGTAAACATGCTTTAAAGGTATAAAGTATTTAAATGCCAGAAATCGTGAATTCAGACAAGGGACTACAATTTCTGACATTGCCAATTCAGTTTTTAAGTTTTCTTCTTCGAAATTGTACTATTGATAAAATAGCGTCTCCAAAGTTGGCAAAATCTTATTTCAGGATTTTTCGAAAGTGACACTAGACAAAGTTTCCAGGAAACAATGTAATTATCCATTGTGAAGGTTAGAAAAAGTTGAACTAGTGCCCCACCCTAAATTCTGGCGAACTAGGATTTTCCATATCTAACCGAACCGGTACCTACGTAATGAGGCGTTACTGGTTAAATATTTACGCTGATTTCTTCTTAATATTTTGTGAAAGTCGTTGTTTACCTGACTGTAGAGTTCCACAGATGACTCGCCCTTCAGCTGATGTCCCGTTAAGTAAGTATTATGGGAGGCAGCAATGTAGTAGTGTGTGAGTGGATGATCCAATTCTGCCTCCTGCGGCATGATTCTTTCGCTGATGAAAGCCAAGTTCTGGGCCGACATCATATAGCGAGCAAATCCTTCAAAAGACAGGCTATGCTGGGCCCGAAGTATGTCATCAGGCTCGAATTTCTAATATTTATAAAAATCTTAACGTCATAAAGCAACGCATAACATTGAGAGGCAAAACACACTTGAAGGAGCAAGTACGTACATCAGCAATAGCCTTGATCTCCGTTTCCGATTTCCGTTCCCCTTGCTGAACTTTGAGAAATGATGCGAAGGACTGAAGGGTCAGGATGCGGCCCCGTGAAGTCTCCACGCCAGCGCCATTTTGAACTATACTAGCCGAAGCAATGGCGTCATAGATAAACTTGCTCTCCGTCTTCGAACTTCCAGTAGGCGTTTTGGCTCCATGTCGAGGTGTGGTGCCTGAAAAAGATTAGCAAGAAAACGTGTATGAATAATATTGAATATTAATAATCTGATAGATAGGATTCGAAAACTTTTCCCTCATCAGCGTCAAGGTAATCAGATGAAAGGAAGTTTTCGGAGTGTGTGACTTTCCAAACTTGCTACATTATTTTAATCCACATGTCATTCAAAAGTCTCCCTTTTGTATCAAATAGGAGTTTAAAACTATGTGCTGTACAGATGCAATATGAAACATATTTTGAGTAGGAAGGATATGGTCTGTGTGCAGAATAATTCATCTAGCCTGAATAATAGCCTTTTATCTTATTCACCTGAGGCAGAGGAAGAGTGGCTTCTATCCGGAGAGCCTGGCTGAGATGAGTCTGTTGTGCCGTCTGACTTCTGAACAGTGGCAATGGAGTCGAATAAATCACGGAGATCCTTGCGTGACCTCAGGCTATTAACGGAAAACCAATATTTACAAGTTCCAATTCCAACTAATTGTCATTCTGAAGGTCGGGCATAGGCTCATGTACTTGGCTCCATTATGTCAATACCAAAATGTCACTCTGTAATGCAACTGCATTGGAAGAGTTACTTTTCTTTCAGAACCAAAAAGCAGGAAATTATGTTTAACACGATATTGAAGTCAATTGTCTCCCGACCGCAAAGTAGCACATAGCGTTATTGAGCTGATTAAGCTAAAGTGCATGAGCCTATTTCAAATTTTCCGAATAAATATAATAGAAGTGCTCCCAGTACCTAAAAGCCTGGAAGAGAGAAACGAAGTTTTGAAAAGACAGTCGTGTTTCATGAGTGAGAACAGAAACGCGGGCTTGAGGAGATGGAGATCCTTCCGAACTCGGACCAGGAACCATGGACATGGCACTCTTGATCCGAGTGAGTGACTGGGGTTGATGCGGCGGGGTAGGCGGAGTCGAGCCTTCGCCCATTTCAGTCCGGGGCCGTGTAGCAGGGCTTGGCGGTCGATACATTTCTCCAGGCGGATGCTCGGGCCCTCTTATGAAGTTATCCTAGTGGAAAGAAGGAAATCCCAATTCAATTTCCTCTAGTCTTAAAGAGAATACAATCAACATCCTTTGACCAATCAGCTTGAGCACCAACCTTAATCATATGAATATTTGCAAGAGATCGCTTTTTCCGAAACTTGGCTGAGGCTGTGCGACGGAAAGGAGGTGTTTCCGGTTGGCTGCCCTGCGGAGCTGACGAAGACCAACGTCGACCACCAAATACCTAGACAAACAAATAGGGTGAGCTAAGCAAAGAGGCTTATGAGTTCTAGGGACGGATTCGTTGAAGCTCTTTACCCTAATTGAATCTGCCATGGTGGGTGCGAGACAACGGCCATCTTCAAAGTAGAGCTGCAAGTACTGCTCCTTGAGCCAAAAGAGCCGCCGATCCGGTTTCCCTATCACGCGACGTAGCGACTTCACCACAGCTCTCAAGCCTAATGGAGACGGATAGGAGAAACGGATTATCAGAAACTGGGCTCAGATCACAATCGTACAGTGATTAGCGTCATAATTTGTGTCAAATTCCAACAAGATTTCGTTATATTATTGGTAATACGCTCCGGATAATGATAAGTACATACATACATAAGTGTATGCCTGTTTTAAAAAACCAATAGCCCAAATTCGAAATGACAACCTCTCTAGCTTGTCGGTAAATGCATGATACCCTTATATGGTAAAAATTATTGAGCTTGGAAGCTCAAGTAGCCAGTCCAAGGCCTCCACTTTCATTTCATTAGTTATGTGAGGCCACTTGAAGCTTTGGAATCAAGGTTCTAATAATTTCTAATTAGGACGATATATTTTGTTGATTTAAAATGAATATACCACAGGAAACGATTCTACAACAATGAGACAGGCCGGAAGGGTTTATAAACTAAGCATTTTCTTATAAATGAAAATCCAGGCGCAACTTTAGGAGCATTCTGAACTGCAGGCATAGTTTTCACACATTGAATAGAGTTTAGCTATACAATGAGTGAAAGCGAGTGGGCGGTTCTGGAATTGATTTGCATGCTGGCTGTAACATAGACGCTCTGGATGCGGTTACTCACTCTGTAAGTTCAAGCGGATAAATCCACAGTCACTCACCCGATAACCAAGTTGAGGCAAGACGCGGAGGAAAGACAAACACGGTGCTCCGATTATCACTGAGAACCACTCCGTAGACTAAGGAGACACAGGTTTCGGCCGTGGACCAAGATTCAATTCCGTACCTAGAATCCAAGAATGAAGATCAAAGTCAACACGACTCTCAACCCTTTCAGCTCTCTTCAGGAAATTCCAGCCAGAGCGGAAATGCTCAAGAGCCAGACTTCTGCTCATTCACTGAATAATCACTCCACTCCGACTCAACTTCAATGAGCTTCATAGACATATTTTATCCTCCGCCGAATATTCACTTATCCCATTGCAAACAGACATCATCTAACTCGTAATTGAAATCCGGACAAGGCACAAATACCCAGAACACACTTTCATCAATTTCCGAGCCGTTTACCAATGCTTTCTCGGGTTTATAAACATTCCCCAATCTTAATGTTATTTAATTATGCACGCCTCAGGATGATACCTATCGCACTTATGAACAGTGTTCAGAATGTTTATTGATCTATTACTAGAAACTGCTATCCATGACAGAAAAGTATATGGCCTTCTAAGCCCAACTTTCTTTTTACGTTTTGCGTAAGGCTTTGGTCCGACTGCATATTTGGGTTGTACGGCTCTTGCTCTTGCTTGTTTCTATTCAGACTTTCTTAATCTCCGAATTCAGTCTTAAAAAGGAAATACGTTACCAGTTACCATATCATCAACTTTAAGGTGATATTATCGCCCATTCCCGCTGGGGATATTTGTAATCATTCAAAATAAAAACGGGATAAATATCACTGATTTATCAGGGTTATTTATCTGGTCAGAGAAAATTGGAACCTTGATACACGTAAGAACACGACAAGAGAGACATTCTTTAGAACAGCTGCTTCCTGTAGTCTGTCTGCCCGTCCGTCAGTCACGCTTTACATTAAATTATGGGACAAGGATTGTGAATTCATTAAGCTTGGTAGAATGCGCTGGGGTGAATTCGCCTCGCACAATATGCATTGAACTGTGGTTTGTCTTTTAGACAATATGGAAACAGTAAGATCGCCTACTAGTAGGCAATGGATAAACCACAACATATGAAATAAAAACAATTTAGAACAAGTCTATCCAGCGATATTAGATTCATCAAACTGAGAGCGTATGAACTTATCCACCCTTGTGGTCCAGCATTGCCTTAGACGGACGCTATTGTAAAATTAGAAAGCTGGGAGAAAGTTTTGGGAGTGAAATGTGCATACCGTTTCATGGCAGGAGAGATGTCCACTTCCCGACTCCCGCTCTCCACTTCCTTCACCCCGTTGAGATCAATGTATCCTTCCTCAATGCCAATACCCGCCACGTCCGGCGTTCCGCCGAATCCCGTGGGCCCACTCGAGCCCGTGCCCACTCCGCCGCTCCCATACCCACTCCCGTACTTAATGACGAGGCCTGGGAGCACTGGAATCAGTTCCGGGTCAACGCTCAGTAGAAAGTCAGGCTGAGTGTGTGAGAAGCGGAGAGAGCTCCAGACCGGCTTGCTCCATGTAATCGTTCCGCATGACCTTTCCAGCTTGACCCAAACAAAGGCCGACCTTTCGAATTTATGAGCATAACATTTTTTGTACTTATATTGTTCATTTGTGTATTCTTTCTTGACTGCCTTGTTTGTGGCGATTATAAAATACAACATACTGATTGATTTCAAGGCTTTTAAATTGTGAATCATAAAATCATTATGGATTTGAAGTTACATAAAGTTATAGTGACACCATGGATAAATTAGTGTGTTCCCTTATAACTTTTATTTACATTCAGTACATCGTAAGAGCATGCATGAGGCTCATTAAGCTGCCTTACCTTCCGTCCGAATCAATATGGAGAGCGGTTGATCCGTGATGGAGGACTTGGAGTATGTGGAGATCAATAGAATTTTTGGAATTGTCGAGGGGGATGAAGGAAACGTTGTGGTCATGGCTTAGGGCTTGGACGGGCTGGTAAATGCTCGACGAACTTACGACCTACGGATTATGCAATGTTAAAATTAGCTAGGAGTACTATGCTATGTCTAATCATGATATGCCCGGTTAAAAATTCAGGAAACACCCATCGGAATATACAATTTTTCAATTTGCAATCCCAGCAAAACAACCAAACAAATTTTGAGTCAAATCAAACCTCGTCCATGAGGTCCGTTCCTCCGCTGAAGAGCTCCTCGTTCGTCTCCTGCTGACCTTCTTCTTCGTCCGGAAACCCGGCTCGCTCAATGCTCGATGTGTGAATACTAGGAAAGACATAATGAAACATTATTCAATCATTTCTGGATATCAGAATTGGGACAATTTTAATGATCCAAAACATTGGTATTCCAATATTTCTTAATTCTTCCTCACATTTACCCAAACAATTCGGAGAAAGGATCCATACAAGGCCGTCGTATGGTTCTAGCGTAATTTAATAGGCCGTCATTACGTACTATCTACCGTATATCATGCTTTTGGAAATTAGAAACTCTAGCATTAGCCTCACATACTAGGCTTCATCATTAGAGAAAACAAAGGGAAAGTCATATATAGCCTGAATTGGAATATTGGGATTCTTATTCTCAGCCCATATTAAGGAATTAGCATTGAAGTATACGGAAGATTGTGAAAGGAGGAATCAGGAATCAATTATCTTCCTAGTGGAGCAACCTGCCTAACCTTTAAGCTTAATGACGTAGTTTCATATGTATGCTATTCGAAGGTTCATGGGAATGTTGTCGTCGACAAGTCAGGCACAACGTTGCTTGGCAAACAATAGCAGTAGCGCATCAACGACTCGAGAAATAACAAACAACTTTCACCGCCTTACCTTAGTCTGTCAGCATGAAGAAATGCTGCCCTTTGCTGTCGTTTGGAATGATGATGATGAACAAGTGAGATTTTCTCCAATACCGCCTGAACCTTCCGGAGCTTATTCATATTCAAAAGTCCGCCAGGTCCAATTTTTGTGAAAAATTCATCTTCACCATCTGGACTTGGATTGAGCAACGTCTATTTTGTACAGAAAAATTGGAAATTGTATTACTCTGCTGACTTCGATGGTGAACTACCATAAAGGTATGAGTACTACGAGTATTTCACTCAGGATTCGCAAAAACCCGAGCTTAATTTGTTGACTCATGTGGTTTTATGGAAAACTCGAAATTTCGGTATCCGGTATTAAAATCCGAGGTTTACTTTAGCCCAACACCAATATTTCAACCAGTCCAATTTTTTAACCCACTTTCCGTAGACTTTCCTGAAGTATGCATCATTAAATTATCACAAGTCGGGATTATTGAACCTCTGTTTCTTACAAAATGCATACCCACATCTTGAAATTTTAATTTTTTTTACATCAAGCTAAGCTTTAGCTTCCAGACACCTACTACACCTACTTAAGTCTCAAAAGCACCGTTGAATTATAATAATAAATAAATACATTCCCCTGATAAGTAAGGTGAACTAAAACGCAGAAAATCGTAGTAAAATACTGATAAAATCCGGTTTTACCAATGCAAGTAAACCCAAGGGTAGAACTCACCAGTACTGATTTTCCTCGACTCCTATTATTATTAAATTAGAAAGAATACATCCGGGAAAAATATGGAAAAGGTGTAAATGTTGAGTATATTATTGGTGTGGTGTTTGTGCCCAGCATAGCCTAATCCGAGATTGCATTTAGAAGTGGAGACCGGGGCGAATTCCGAATAAACCCCTGCCTTACATTGTAATTGAATTTCCTTGTTTCTCTATTTCCAAACTAAACTCGGGATTGAGAATAAATCGAGCAGCACAAATGACATTATTCCCTGTACTTTACCCAACTCGACTCCCAATAATCCCCAGCCTCCGTGCATGTAATCTGTGCTATGCATCCTTCCGTCGCATCATGACGCTACTGCACAGATCGCAGCCAAACTCAATCAACTAAACATATTTAGCAGTACTAGCAGACCCACGAATCAGTGCCAGGCACTGATCTTGTAGCTGAACTGGTTACAACAGGAACTTAAATACTGAAGAATAACAGAAAAACGTAAAGCCTTACATTTTGCTCCCAGTGAGAAGAAAATTGGCAAAAAATAACAGGAAAAAACCTCTGAAAATAGGAATTTTTTGTTTGCCAATCTTGTACCCAAGAATTTGCCATTTGAACTATTGCCAATCTAACCGATGATCACCACTTACAACGAAGCGTACACAACCAGCAGAGAATGATTAAGCTCGTTACAGATTAAGAATCTTGAAAGCAAGTTTGGAATCAAGATAGAAAAATTGTATGAATCTCTCTCAGTTATAAACGTATCAGGCCCTGATGAATTTCCTTTGTTGTCTGATTCTCATTATTCCGCCTGCCTCTCGTATTACAAATTTTCAAAGGGACTTAAGCTGACCAGAAGAAATGCGCCGGCTAAGAATATCAGGTTTCCGCTCTGCAATTGAACTTTCTCTTCCTTTTGCCAAATAGTGGCAGCATAATGGTTCCAATCAAGTCCCTCTAATCCCCTTCACGTAGTCTGATCAAAAAGGAACCTCTCACTCTCCCCGTCCACATCATTAACTTGTGACAAAGTAGAGCCAGGTTGGAGACACGACGGAGCAGACGGATTGGGCAGCTGCTCCCAGATATGAGCACGGATTTAGTTCTCAGAAAATCATGATCTGTATTAGCGACTATTTTCATTTGAGGCTTGGACAAAATATCCCTCAGGTTTTCTCTGGGGAAAATGTATAGGAAGAGGAAACACCACAAGTAGTCTGGTGCAGGACTTGCTGACAGAAAAAAAATGATATCCAGGGATTTCATATGTCCAACCATACTAACGGATAATTAGTTGCAGAAGGACGTGTATTTCCGGGATATTCCACTACATCATCTAATTCGGTTATCCCTGTCTCATAACCAGGACAACTTAATCCCAGGATATACGGTGGGCATCAGTTATGGAATAATTTGTAGCCGAGATATTTTGCTTCTAGCGCCCTGAGTGAAATGCGTTGTCTATCAGCATTTTAATTACATACATAGTTGTTAGCATATTCTAGGATATTTTCACTTTTTAATATTAACGGATTACAGGAATCCTCCAACTAGTATGTAATATAACCATAGCATACGAGAAAACTTCTCAGAATATCTTAACAGTATTAATCTAGGAAACGCAATCCCCAAAATTGCAAATCCGAAAATCCGATACTAGAGTTCAAAGGCTATAATTTGGCAAAAGGTACATTGGCAGAGTGATCCAGCTCCCAGAATAGTTCTCATGCATGATCGTAACTAGCCAAGTCACAGAAACTCAGTCGGGAGAGAGCGCGTGTAAACATGTCTGTCGGGACTTGTCTGACACTGGTTCGATTAAGGGGCAAGGTAACTTAACGACCTTTGTTTTTGCCATCCGGTTTTCGGTTTCCTACTGATGCCCAAACCCATATGGGGTGAGGTGTTAGGGGCTTCCCTTGAGGATGCAGGGATTGAGCCGTGTTGGTTTTTCAGAAGGTGCTTCGTAAATATTCTTAAAAATCCGTGAAACGTGTATTACACCTCTTTGGTCTGGTCTGGGGGGGGCCAGGGAGCAAGAAACACGAAAACGATTGGGCTCCAGCTTTGTCAAAGAATTTGACTAAAAAAGTTTACCTAGCATGTTATGTATTTATGAGTTAGCCCAGTTCAGCTTAACCTATGTTAAATAGCATAATCTGAATCTGACTTAAACTGGTGCATTATGTCCAGAAGAGTGAGTTTGAGTTTTGCATACAACCCATCTACGAAGAGATTTCATGTAGAGCAGGAGACAAGGGAAGGCTTACCTGTAATAACGAAACTTCCGACCCTGACGAGAGTACGACTAGAGACGGAGTATTGAGAATAGTCCGAAGTTCCTTCAAATAGGCCCCAAAGAAAGGTACGACGGGACAGGTGAGGATTTTGAGAGTTCTGTCCAAAGCGGCTTCGTAGTCGGGTGCACACCAGTCCAAGTCCTCCCCACCGTTCGTCTCCACACCGCCAATCCCAATCTTCTCGCCCAGAAGCGCCTTGGTCAGAATGTCCAACGTGGGAACCACGTCCTCCTTCTCGTGCAGGGACAACCAGAATGGCTTCAGTTTCGAAGATCTACGTAGAGTTAAGTACAGGGGCGGAAAGACAAAAAAAACTGATGTAATCTCAGCATTCAGACGTGGCAGGGGATACGAAGTCAAACGATTTGAATTCCATTAACATATCAAATTTAGGCAAGCGAAAAGAGGCTGAGCTGTTTACGCCAATTTGGGGTACAAAGGGCATTTTAGCCGGGTATTTTTATCCCGTCAAGAAATCGGTTTCGGAAACCACCAGGACTCCGGCTGCTCAAGCTTCGATGACTTCATAGACGCTCTACACAATTACAATAGTGAACATGCGACCCTATCCAACATGAGCCTGTCCGTGCGTCTGGTACATTCCTGCAGTCACTTTAACATGCGTCCATGAAATGATTTGATACTCAAGTCTGAGCTCTCTCCATATCTGTTTTTATCAGAGTCCACTCTGCATGCATGCACAGAATTTGACTCTCAAGTAACCATTCTAAAAATTGGTTTGGATCTGGATCCAATTCCCTGACTGGAGAAGAAAGTGTCTGTCAGGCTTTTCCCTTGAATGCACACTGAGAATAGTAGAAAACATTGGAGGGCATTATGTAAATAATAATAACTTTGATGCATACGTAATATATTTTTTGGAGAAGATCGACTTTCTATTCATAATTCATGGTTAAGGGAATAAATTGTGATGAACTGGGAAAATGGTGAATTGTAGTCGACCGGAACAGCTGGGGTTCAGAGGAAGGCAAGTAGAGGCAAGTAGTTTCCGTCGGCCTACAACATGGCTTTTACGGCTGGAGGCCGAAAGAAACCCCTGCCACTACTCCTCTGCGACTTTCTCCAAGCAGGCATCTCGGACTTCGGGCGGCCATCCGCTTTCTCCACAAATAGCTTATAACTAGGAACTAATCAGTATACACATTATTAATTACTACTTGTATAAGTCATTTAACAAAGGATTTGAAGGGAAATTTCAACGAGAAACAGTTTCATTAGAAAAAGTTTCATCTAGAATAAATATGGCCTAACCTAACCTAACCTAACACTTATAATTTCAGTCGAATGACACGGCATCTAAGCCGAAAGTAAATGGACTACAGTTTAGTTTAACGTCACAGCGCAATGGGGAACTTTTTGCAGACAAACTTTTCATCTCAAACGAAGTGTAAATCACGATATATTTAACAACAATTACTGAAAAGAACCGTAAATAGTGCTAAAAGTAGAGCTAAGTACTACATGCCTTACAAAGAATTGAACAGAATTGTACACTAGGGTAAATCATGCAAATATTAGTGAATCTTGCTTTAAGGTATGTTAATTTAACGGATTCATATTTTTTGTATAACTGTTTACACACGCTTATTTTCGAGTTTACGCTTACGTGAGTTTGTATTTGCTTCTCTAGCTACTTGACAAGGTAAATGACTCAGCAAAAGGATTTCCTAAAGATACACACGATTTCAAAAAGTTCTCATTTCTCCAAGGATAGAAAATGCAAGGAACCAAAAACTAAAAGTTTCTACTACTTGCTTGTATAAACTCTTTGAATTGGTGGCCCCCAGCTCACAAGTATCAGCTAGTATTCTACAGTTTTCTATTCCATATACTTCTTTTGAAATTACTTATTCAGTACCTACTTACTGATAACGGCAAGAAAATAAAGGGTTCCACGTGCTACTATTATTCCGATCAACTGAATCCACAGAAATTTAGCAAGCGGAAACTTCCAATTCGTAGAAACGTGAAACGTGGAAGTAAAACGAAATTATTCTTTGTTAAGTATTGCATACATTATCCCACAGCTTAGTATCTCGTGTAAATAGGCTCTAGTTCGAGGTAAGAACGTACATGATTTGATTCCTGGAATATGAGTAATCGCTATGCTACAGTCCGATTTTAAAAGTTTCGTAACATCGTGTGTGTACAGAAAATTGTCGAGGACTTACGTTAATCACCATCTCAGATTTATCTATAATATTCTACTACATCCTAGTCATGTTATATTAATCCAGTTCATACAAGGATACTGGGAAGCCACCAATAAGTGCAAATCTAGCAGGAATCCTTGGGTAAAATGACTGAATTTCATACATACAAACATACAGTGCGGAATCACTAAGCCTGTTTCTTCACTTATTTATTTATTACACATTAGAAAGGAAATCGCACTATTGGGTCAGAGATTGGCTGTTGATTGAAAAACCTAAAAAAAACGTTACATATTTTTTGATGCTGAACAACTTTGTCTTTGGCACTGGAGCTCGATCTTCACTACTTGACCCCTTTAAAAGCGGGGTCATTTATTGCCGCCTTGCGCTAGTACGGGGTCAAGGAGTGGAGTTAGGGATTTGGTGCCCATAAGAACGTTGTTCAGCGTTAAAAAATGCATAACTATGCAAATTTTCAGAATTTTTTAACCGAAAGCCAATCTCCGAGCTCATAGTGCGATGTCCTTTGTATGAAGTTAATAATTCATTTCTGCTTCAGCTACTATATTTAGTCTTGAAGGTTAGGGATGTTTACCAAACTTCAAAATCAAACATACAGTGATAGATAACTAGATACATCGAGTTTATCGTTACAACTGTTACACCCTAGGATGATACCTATACATACTAGGGATAATATTGAAGGTTATTAATATGTTAGACGCCTGTCTTACATCAAATATAGCAATTCAGCAGCACGAGGAAATGAAGATTGGAATTTGGAGGAACCCAAGGCTAGTGACTGTTGTAAGCTTCTGGAGCAATTCGAGCAGTAGATCGACTCAGAATACACTTAGTGTCAAGCGAGGGAAGGTAGGTGTGAAATTGAATGCTCAATTGAAGGAGAGACCTGCAATGCTTTTTCTCCTTTCACCATTTACCACGCCACAATGCTAACTCAAGTGAGAAGATTTCTAAAATTATAGTCCATGGAAATGCGTGCCAACACAGGAGGTCCCTATTCTGCTATTTAAAGCCAGGCCAATTCTCTGAGATTGAGAAAAGAGAAAGCTTACTTGAGTCCAGCAATGATTTCGACGGCTGTTCCAAAAGCTCCCAGGTTCCATGCCGTTCGAGCTACGCGGAGCAGGCAGGAGAGCATTGCCTTTCTCTCCTCGTGACTCGGCGGGGAGACGAGCAAGTGTGTGATCCAGGAGCTAATCTGTATTCAATTGAGAGAACGGAGTTGATAAACCCCAAGCCAAATGTACATTCTAAATCCGAACATACGACCTTCCACTTCTACAGTTACAGTACACAATAATCCCTACAGTAATAAGCGAATAAGTGGGATACGAGCTTGTGCACGGAAATGCTGTGCCACTTATCAGGATTTCAAAATGCTCCCTGTAAACTAAGTCTAACCCGAGTTTCCACACAAGATCAAGTAAAGATTCTACCTTGTGTGTAAATTAACTAAATAATTATCATAAATCTGATTTCATGATATTCCCACTTATGAGCCGTTAAATGCCCAAAAGGAACAGAAACAGTGTCCGAATAAACCAAATAAGCCGACTCCCGCGTGCATATGTTTTGCTTCATCATGTTAACACGTGGACCAACCAATGTTTTAAAACCCGTCCCACCTATCAGGATATTCCACTTAACAGGTTCCCACTTATTCGATGATTACTGCTCTATACTGAAAATATTTAGTGATATATTTAGAGATATTTAGTGATTTAGAAAATATTAAGTGAGTTACCTCATTGAAGCGATCAATAAGGGAATTGACCCCCACAATGGGCTGGGGAGAAGGGTCGGCTGGCGGTGACTCCACAACGCCCAAATCCATTGTCACATGACGCAGGTATTCTAATGGAGCGACCTAAAATAGAATTCCAAGTTGTGAGTCTAAGCTAGTCTGGGCTTAAAATAAAGTGGAGACCTTCGACTCCTCACCTGACAGTAGAGCTGACTCTCTGTCTCGGCCAGAGCCAGAGCAACCTCTTCAGGGAAATGTAAAACCTTCTCCAGTTGTTCCAGCTCAGGACTCACCGTGGTCTTGATTTTCCAGCGCTTCTTTGACGCATCTAGACACGGGCACACATCTTTGTTCATTCCAACTTATGAGCTTATGCATTTAGAGTGGTAGGAAAGGCGGAATTGGCATAAGCGGATACTTCAAATCAGAATGCTTGGCAAGAGTTTTGTTTATGTATTGTACAGGGCCACTGGGAGCGTGGAATAGGAAATCGCTAGTTTCTAATTGGCTCCAATTACGGTAGAATGCTACAAAAACGAATGCGTTCCCCTACCTGACTCGGGTGGAGCCTGACGACGTGGAAATGCAAAGTCATCCAAGAAATGCGTATCCATTTCTCGGAGAAGTGCCCATAAAGCCCGACCTGCTTCCCGAAGTCCACCAACTGTGCCCAAATGCCCACAGGAAACCCCGCAGGAGGAACCACTACCTACGGGTGGGACGAGGAGTGACCACTTCGTTCCACGGAATTCCAAAATGAGTCGATCATGATTCCGCCCACCGCCAGCTCTCCACTGCACCCAGTTACATAGATAAACACAAAATTAGTTTAGAACCCAGCGCTATGCAGAGGAACAGTGGGAAATGTTGAGGAGATTCGGTAAAAATCGAGAGCAAGTTCACGTGGAGGTAAATACGGTATTCCGGTAAGTGCGTATGCGTGTGATGCATACTGGTACGAAAAAATGGATTTCACAGAGAAAATAATAAGGCTATATACTTTCTCCGTATTCAGTTTCCGAAATCCAGTCATGCATACATACGGGGGAATAGAGCCGTGTGCATTTCCTTAGCTCGTCCTAGGTCGTAGCTCACATCATTAGTGAACCCATTCTGCGTACGCTTTGTCTACGTACACAGCCCCAGAGGAGGGTCCGTTTATGAAAATGGGAGAATAAGGGACTAGGGCCAGCTAATGGTCTGGAGGGATTGAACGATTATTGGAGGAAAGGGAATATTCCGCAAACATTTGTCATACCTGAATCAGATCGGGTGTCACTTGAGATCTGGCGAGTACTTTGGTCCGGCAGTCGAGGAGAATGATTTTCTCAGGCCCGATTCCCAGAAGTCTCGTTGCCTGGTTCCAAGCAAAAAGAGGAAGTAATATGAATTAGAGTTTCAGGCCAAAATCCGTGCAGGATCTCAGGATACTCAATTGAAAAGGCAGAGGAGGAGGCATAAGTACCGAGAAGGTTTTTTTTTTACAATTCCGTCTCTTGGCTCGGCAGGTGTGTGTACTATTGGTTACTTTCCCTAAAAGGAAGTCTGAGACGGATGGAAGGAGAAAGTCTGGATGTTTCTGAGGTTGGAATTGGGAAGCTGGTTGGGGAAAGTAGCCTCAGCTCATCAAATCTTCCTTTTCAGGAAAAAAAAGCAATATTCCGACAAAGAGGCCTGTCGCTCATTCTTGAAGAAAAACTCTCCCTTCACACTCTAATCCCAGCTTTAGTTTGACATAACGTCCAGCAGTACATATTGTGAACTTGGTAAAATGAGCTATCCAACCCTAACTTTCCCCTAGGACAGCCCGTCTGTCCACTGACATTTATGCACGAACACGCTCCTCCTGAACTTTTAGGAAATCTAATGAATTCTTCACCCCTGTCCACAATACGAACGTATCTAGCCTAGCAACTCCCTCGTCAGCCTCTTCTCATTCCTTCTCTGGGCGGATCTAATACATACCGCTTCAAAGGGCTCGAAACCTGATATAATTGGAATTTTAGGAAAAACAACAAGGGGGAGGAATTACTCGAAAATTACATGCAAAATCTGGGTTCTCAAAACGCTTAAATCTGTAAAAGGCTAAATATTATCTCAGGCTGTCAGATTTCTGAATCGAACTTCAAAATCTGCGTCCAAAAACACTGAAACCCTTTAAAGGCCATGTCAATTTTGTTGTCTATTATTCAAATATATATTTGAAAATCCTATGTAAACCCGTATTTTGTGAGCCCTCCTAATTTCGATATACTAGATGTTCCTCACAGCTGGTTGGAATAGGAAACCACTCGAGAGCCGCTCTTGCTCGAAACTCAGGGAAGTCCCGGGTGATCCGTCTCATCTAATTCCCAGGTGGAGCCAATCGAGGGCGGATGGTGAGATTCTGGGGGTTGGGAGTGACTAAGGAGCGTATTATATTTACATTGGGCTCAAGGGTGGGAGGTTTAATCAGGTTTAAGTAGATTGAGACGAGAGTCTTTGAGGGGAATAAGCCTGACTACCGAGAATACCTATTGCCTCACTTGTACTACTTCCAGCCTTTATCCATGTCAATGTGAGAGAGATAAGGAACTGCGTCGCGTACACTATGTTTGGGAACAGAGCCTCCTTCCGTCCGGCGGACGAGAGGGAGTTCTACATAGAATGTCAGTCAGTCAAAAGTTCAATTCCGTCCTCGGCTTTCCTTGCTGGAAAGGGGAATCCTCTTCGTAAAGCCGTACTGGCATTTTAATCATGAGTTTGAGAAGGCAGGTTTTTGTTAGAACGTGACAAGGTCTAGTACTACTTTGAATTAGGGAGCGGAGCAGGAGAAAAGAAGAGATAAATATTCATAGAGAGTGAGCACACACATGTCTTAGTTCAATGGGCCTGTAGTCATAAGCCCGTTCCCATGGCAATTCCCCCGCTTACCTTCTTCTTGGTCTTGCCACGCAAAAGTTCCTTGACTACGACCAGGCGACAACCGTAGGCTGGCAGGCGACGACAGCTCTGAACGTACAACTTTTGGAGTTGCGTCGCCGACTCATAGACGGACGTGTGAAATAGCTTCCGTTTCTGCTCCTGTACAGTCGGAATAAATAGCAATAGAAAATATTTAGTAGGGAGATCTGGCTGGATTAATAGGAAATGTATACAGAGCATTTTTCAATATGAATTCTTGGTGCTCTCTGAAGCACCTAACTAGGAGATATTATGCTCCATACGAGGAGAGGTCCACTGATTCAGGCCCAGATTCAGGTTTCATCCCGGCCTTCCCTTCTAAGAAGGAGCTGAGAACAGCAAGGAGGTGACAGATACTCCTCATGCGTGCATTTGACATTTTGCACTTGACAACTCAACTACGGTTGAGTACAAGGGGTGGCTTTGAAGTGAGAAAAAATATTAAGCTCCCTTTTATTTCCTACTTTCACTTTTCAAATCTGAGTTTTCAGTGGGGAGATCCAGGCGGAGAACATAATACGTTCACAACAAAGCGTGAGAGAGAGAGAGAGTCGACACAACCGTTCCAACCCTTTGCACGTCTTACATCACGTCAACTAATTTAAATTGGAGAAAGAGTAAATGAATCCAATCCTACTATTTATGCTCGTATTGAGAGTCAGACCTGGCTTACTCCCTGTTTACTTTTCACCTGCCCAGTCGGCCCAAAGAAAAGACTGGAAGTCGAAGGGAACAGGGACGTGGGCCAGATGAAAAATACGATAAGGGCAAAGGTGAGGATGTAAGCAGGTAAGCCGAGTCTTATGGCTGATAGCAGGGAACCTCAGTTTTCCAACGCAGTGCCTGTAGCTACTTATCTGACGAGGTACTCGCATGGGACTGTTGCTTGTTGCGGTAATCAGAGATCACTTTTCTCTTGCTTTGGAGAGTCGGATGTCATTTCAAAAGCAGAATGCCGACAGATGCAATTTAGTGCTGAACAATCCGAGAGTCCTCCCAGTCCCATGATTCCAACTTGACAAGAACCAACTTTCCATCAACAATATAATATCAAAAGAAGGGAGATGGGACGTCATCAGGAAATAATGATCAAGAGAATAGTTATCAGAGCCAGGTTGGAAAATGAGAGGGCACAGAGGGAATGGATCCTGGTCTCACTACAGGATGGATGTTTCAAGCAAGAGTAGCAAAATGGTAAAATTTGGGGGAAAAAACAGTTCCCTTTGATGAGATTTCTCCATGCTGCTCGTATTGGATATTCTTTTAAAATCTGGGTTTGGCAGCTGGAGACCCGAATAAAGGTAACTGAATAGGTAACGGCTCAAATCCAGGCACTTCCGTAAATCAAAACTTGCCCAATACACTCAATATTTATGGTGTTTAATGCTTACGCTTCTTCTGTAGCTCGTATATTCTTGTTCGGCTGTTCGTATATTTTGATTTAAGTGAAGCGTAAATATTGTAATAATTAATAAAATAACTCGAATCCACTTGTACCGCCAAGCAGCAAGTAATTCTAAGTATATGCTATTTAGCATTCTCAGTTCATAAGATACGAAAAAGTCAAATAATTAGAATATTGAGGTCTGAATGAAAGTATATATGTAGCTTGCACAGGTCACTGTGCATTTTTTGAGACATCAGTTTAAATTTTAAAAAAACATTTAGAGCGCAGATCTAACCCAAGTATATCTTAAAACATGAGAAACGCATTTAAAAATTTCGCCCTGTAAGCTCAAAACCTGAATTTCCAAGATTAGCCATGCATGGAGAAACTCTGCTTTCTCTTTCACCAGTTGTAAATCAGGAGAGATCGAAATTGCTAGATACTTTTAAGATATTCACTGAAACCACAAATAATCCCTTTCCAAGCTCAAGAAGACATGGAGAAAGGCCGTTTTTTCGGCCAGTCGCATAAGATGCTCGTCTGGGGTGCAAGTGGAGGTTAGTGAGAGAGCGTAGAGCATGTTAGTCTGTCTCGTGTGAGTGGAAGTTGATAATTAAAGACGGAGATGGAGACGAAGAGAGGCTGGGAGTGAATAGAGATATTATGATTAGAGAGCGGGATATGGAGATTGGAAGGTGGAATTGAAGTAGGAAATAGGCTGTCACGCTTCTTCCCATCGCCTCCCCATCTCCTCCCTGCCTCCGTGTTCCTGACATCTCATTTTCATCTCCCGCTCTCCACACATTGTCTCCACTAAATCCAATTCCTCATTAGTGAAATCTCCTTTTATCAGCTCCCCTCACAGCCTTCACCTTCACTCACAGACCCTATCCTCACACAAGAAACACAACAAAGGGGAACGAGACGCAATGACACTTGACAGCAGGAGTCAGTAGCGGATGGCATTCCGCAACAGGCACAGAAACTACTCACTACAAACCACCTAACCCACGACAATTCATAGCGGCATAATTCATAGCCGACCCGATTACATTGTCGTCGCCCCAGGTCATTGCCAATTTATTTTGGAATGTGATCGAATCCTAAAAATGAAATCAAGACGTAATTCAACATAGTTCGTATATAATTTATAATTATATTATACGAGCGTGTCACCCGATCTAACGATTCAGTGGGAACAGATGATGTCACAGGTCAAAGTCGTACCCATTAACCCCACCCCAACTCAGCAATTTGCCATTTAGTCTAACATTTCCCTTGATCCGCCCGATTAAGCTTCATATCAACCAAAGGCTTGAATACATCAATCTGTGTTACAGGCACACAGACTTGTAATTAAAACAGAAGGGCCAAATTTGACCTTTTTTTGGCTCCTTAGTGGGGTCAAGCTTTTAATTCACCCGATGTGAGCGTAAAATCCATAAGGTAAACGAATTACAAGTGAAACAACATGGCCAAACTTTGACCATTTGGCAACCTTGGGGGCCTTCAATAGGAAGAGCAATTAAAAGTTTGAGTATGCCCACCGTGTGTCGTAGGTACATAGGGAAACCAAACCTATTTCCTAATCCCAATTAACCCTAATCAGATCATGTGCTTTGTTAGAGTGTCGCTATGAGATACGCCAGACCCATGCGGGCCATGTGTGAGGTTTGTTGACAAACAAAATCTCAATAAACAAAAAGCTGGAGAGAAGAGTGAAACTCAACCCAACAGCAGCACACAGCACTGTTTGACTTTGAAATCCCGACTTGACTTTTAAATCGTTACATACAATGTAACGATTTTATGCAAAGGGATTACATTATTATAAAAGATACAAATAAAATGCAAAATACTCCTTATGAAACTATTCCAGCATTGCGTATAGCGTAATTTTGTAAGCTATGCAATTATAAATATATCAGCCGTCAGTATAGAATTATAGGATTGTCTGTCCGCCTTGTTCCCTATCAATTTTCAACGAAATACAATTTTTGATACCATAAATAGTCACACTATGAACTGCCTCACTATGAATTGTCGCCAATGAAGAACTGTCGTCGCTAAGAATTTGGCCGACAATAAAATGTGAAGGCTTTGAATTGTCGGCTATGAACTGTCGAAACTATGAATTGGGCGCTATGAATTGTCACGCAATGAATTATCGGGGTACCTAATACCTACCACAAGAACCCTAACAAATCGCTCCGATAAATTCTGAACCATAGATTCAGGGGTATAGCCAGCACCGGGTACGGAAACTCTCCGAAATTTTAGCTAAAGTTAAATTATATTGATGCATTCTCACGTATCTTACTTTAAAGTTAGTAAAACAGGTGTAATGTTAATCTCTGTCTGTCAAAGAATCAACGTTATATTTCCGGTTTTGAAGTTTGCTAAACATACCTTAAGATCAAACTAAAACATGTCGTCTCTCATATCTGTACCTACTCAATACACTACAGTAAAAATTCATTATTGACCGTAAACAAGTTTATAACATATAAAACCAGTACAGTAAGGGACTTAGTAATTCTGCAGTGTATGGAAACCTAAAGTATGCAAAAAAATCAGTAATTTGACCCAGGATCAATGCGTTGTTGTCCTGACTTATGGGCTCCTAGTGTAGAAATATGGGATGCATATACGTACAAGCAGTGTGAGTTTCAAATTAAAGGCCATTGAAGGTTATTAAACCTGTGAGAAAGTAGTAGCTGTATTTCTACGACATAGTAAAAGGTGAGTTTAGCATACGAAATGAGTGAAGTATATAATGTAGTATGCACTGTGAATTATGATACAAACAAAGAATAAAGTATAGATTGAGAAATGATGGTGAAACCAGCTTAGGGACTTGAGGAAGAGAGAAAAGTAGAGCGGATAGAGCTAATGTAATTTTATTCAAATCAAAAAAGGCCTATGCACACATATAGCTCCAAGGAGTACCCACTCCATCCCATACATTACTTATAACTTTCTTCCGCGTACCTTCCCTTCTTGGAAAAAATCCCTACTTTGGGCCTACAACCCAAAGTTGGAAGGAAATGATGGAGTGAAAGCACACTTTCTCCCAACTCCCGTGCTCCTCTCCGTCTGCAGCCAACCAGGCTATGCACTAAATGACGACATTAGTCTTACTTCCAATATGCAATTTGGGTCTGGAGCATACAGAGAATCTGGAACTTTTCAAGACTCAAGATTGGAAACCCGAGGCAAGGATACTTCAATGCTTTTCTGCACAGATGACTTGCAGCTTTCCGAAATAGAATCAGGCAGCCTATTTTGAATGCAATTTTGTGTAGGTGGGCTCGGATTATACGTATCACGCAAAAATGATTGAATAGTTACAAATATTTGAAACATTAAATATACTGTGCTTATAACAGGGTGTAGGTTGTATGAACGTTTCCATCTTTGTCACTGCATAGAATGCGTCCGAATTTGAAGCTTGGTAAATAACTTCACGGTGAAACAGTGTCTGCCACATCTACTGAAGCAGGAATAAATGCATTGAACTTAAAAGTGTTCCTAACTTATAACAAGGTACAAGGTAATAAATTGGTTCAATAATTCTATAGCGTATGTAGATATTTATTTATGAAAGGTCAGGGTTCACTACTGTGCACTTAATCTAATAACTCATAATGCAATAATAATAGTAATACTATTATTAACGCCACCAACGCAAAACCCGATTGGAGAAATGAAACCTGGAGAAAGTTGCAAATAACGTGGTAGAGCTGCTCACGATGAGTTTGCCTGGTGTGAGCGTCAAAAACTAAAGCTAGACCCACTTTCATTTCCTATAGGATCTCCATTAGGATTCGTACGAGCCAACAAATATGGCATGTGCGGTTTAGAATATTTCTCTGGGTATATTCTCATCAAAGTCAATTTCCTATTTTTAATAAACCTGAAAAGCCTCTCCACTTGTGTGCAATTGAAAAGGTTGGAGTCGTAATGTTGTGCAACTGAGGAGACTACACTGCTCTTGTTTACTCGGCAAACATGTACATATGTACAAACTGGAGATAGGTAATAAGAGAGATACCCGCTCGCGTGTACATTACTCCCAAAAATTCTAAATTGCGTAGAGAGTGTAGCGGAGTCTTGGGTGAAGTCGACGTTGGCAGGAGTAGGTATCCAAACGGGTCTGACGAATCGAGTTAATTTCAACCCGTGACATGTTCGGTGTCGGATCGGGTACCAGTAACTGCCCTGCAAATATTGTGTTTTAATGTCTGATCCGAGCCTGTCTCAGATTATTGCCGGGTCGTCTAAAATGATTATATTTTTGGGTTCCGGGTGGGGCAACTGAAATGCCCGATCCGTTTGAGGCCCTAGTCCGGAGTGAGAAGCCAGAACCCCAAGGAACCTAATATTATTTATGATCGATTCCATTCTCCAATTTGTCTTCCTCTGACATGTCTCGCTAGACTTCCCTAGCCTCGTATCTCCCTACAGCTCCTTTCTCTTCTCATTAAATCAGGATAAAGAACGAGCAACAACCCAAAATCGAATCAGTTCAATAATTCCTAATATCTCCTCTCTGCCACTTCCCAACAAACTCCCAGTCTTCCACCATTAGTCTCATCATCAATCCTACTACTACGCCTACCGGTGCAGTAGCTACACACCCAACGCCTCGCTTACACAGACAAACCTCTACAAAACCTTTGTGCGGCAGCTTGGAACTTGAAGCTAGTATCTCCAAATATGCTCATGTACAATAAAGCTGGTAAATCCAAAGTCTTAAGTCACTCAATGGGTTTCACGGGAAGTTTGTAAACTTTAAGCAATTAACGTGAGTGCTTTACATATCAACATTAAATGGCAAAGTATGCTTCACATTCTTGTAAGTTTGAGCAAACCAGCATTATATTACAGAAGCGTGCTTGAAATAAATCTGATTATATAAACTATTTTAAAATTTCTTTTAATTTTCCTCTTTCTTGAAAACAAACGCTAAGCCACGAAAAATTCTTACCTTCTCAGCGTCAGCAACTTTTAACTTGACTACATTAATTCCAATGCTTTTTAAACTTTGATTAATACACAATTAAACCTTCAATAAACCAAAAGCTTTTATTAAAAGCCAAAAGTTTTGTACATCAATTTAGGAGAAAATATTACTACATTCTGATTTTTAACTGTATTTGTTTGCTAGTAACTAAATTCCCAGTTATGCCGCAGGTATCTTTAAGCGAGCATCACGGGAGCAGAAACGGAATGCGAAGTTCGGGTCTATTTGTAAATAAACATGCCTTACAAGCATTGCAGCCTCTGGATCAAGTTTTCAAAAATATTGTCCGAATGCTTTCAATTAGAAAATCAGGCATGCTCTTCAGATACGCATAGGTTTCCTTACTACTACATAATGCGGAAGGGCCAATACAAATGTCATAAGTCACTTGCTCTAGTATCGTTCTATTCAAAATACTTCAATTGTGCAAACAGAGGACAGACCATAAGGCCCTTCTGGCCACAGGCAGGGAAAAGCGTAGGGCGGGAGTGGAAGGGCTCGAGAATTGGCAGAAATGAATAACGCCGTACGCTCTCTATTCATGTCGAGAGGAGAGTGTGTTGGGGCAACTCCCAAAAGCCTAATCTTATCACTTACAGACTACTGTCTAGAGTCCGAGCATGCAATAAACTTTCCTTTATGACTTCTGTCCTAAGTTTAAATTCGAGGAAGTGGCAGAAAGGCCACTATTCTAATAAGTAGGCACAACAACGGTTCCGGTTCTCACTTACGTTAGGGCTGATGTGAGGCCAGGGCCGCCGTCGATCACTCCGTCCACATCATGTCTTCCCGAGCTGAGCGGATGCTTTCCCACGAAACGAGTAACAATTGAAGCCCGAGTTCCTTTTATAGGCGTGCACACAATGCGGAACCCATTAGGCCTAATTAGTCCTAAACCTAAACAAAAACTTTTTCTAGCCTTTTCCCCACTAGATCCTCCACGTCGTCTTCGGCCCAGTTCCACTAGTATTGTACAACTGACTTGACGAGCTCAACATTGAACTTGCTCAAATCCAACGTCTGCCCACGCTCCAACTCCGCTATCCACTAAGAAGGCCCAAATCGAGACCTGAACCTGTCCTGTCTCCTTTTCAATTTCCAGAATTCGGAGGCCCTAGCTAGCTTATCAGTGGGAAGGAGCTGAGGACGGAAGGTTGGAGAAGTGGTGGGCCCAAGTCCGAGTGGGCACAATTAGTAGGAGAGGACTTTCTCTCAAGCCCTTTCCTCTGCTCACCACTCTAAGTCATTTGTCCCAACAAGCCTTTGTTCCTACGTGTGCCTCGCTCTGTTTCTGCCTCTCGTCCTTTTACAAAAATAAACTCTTTGACTCTCTACCTGGTTATAGATTTGTTTCTGCTCAAAGAGCCAAATTATAGGTATGGCCCCAGCGTCCTTTTCCCGTTTGATCTTCCCTTTCTTATCTTGGCCCAACACTGGGCGTCTCAAAGAGTCCGTGCGGGACTACGGCCGGGTTTGACAGGAAGAGGGAAAGGCATATCGACTCAGCGCACGAGATACCTGCGGCACTGCTCTCCTTTCACTCAGGAGTCAGAATCAGAACTGAACAGACACACGAACCCCCACAGAACTTATATACACAGCCACTTTCACCAAACCGGCCTTCTGTGCTTCGCTCAGTTGGGATTTAAATCACATTTAGGCACATGCCCTATAATTGTTTAATAGTAGTATTAACTAGCCTTTACAGCACTAAAATTTAATTGCTTATTGTAGCGTAAATGTCTCAATTAAATTTTGTAGCTTCTATTACGGTAATAATAATAAGATAGAGCATTCTGATCGGGAACAGTACCTAATTAAGATTTCGACCATTCTAGTTTAAATAATGCTTATAGGCCCCAATTACATTAATGAAATTGTTTATACACGATAAATGTTATGCGGGATGGCGTACAAATTCCAATGAAAAGCTCCCCCGAAAAACTCCTATTTTTACCACCTTGAGCTTAAACTTTAAATTCTGATCAGGTTACGTTAACTTTGGTTATTGTTCATTTAGCCACTTGACTGATTCAAAATAGGGTAGCTTTACCTATACAATTTAGGTATTAAAAACTCTTGAAGGGAGCTTTTTTTTGCAGAGAATCGTTTTAAAACTGGAATTGTGTTTGAGCTCTAACATAGTAAATATACATATATCTGATATGTGTAATACATCAGAACAGCCGCAGAGCAGCTAACTTATCCACTCTGGCTGCTCAGTCCAACTTGATAGGTTTTTCTTTTATTGCACAAAGGCCTATTTTCCACCGTCTTTTGTTTCCGTCTTTAAAGTACAACAAGGGATTGGAGAGAAACAAAATATGCATCTGATGTAATATCTCTTTGATGATCAAAAGGACAGCAGAGACGGAGACGAAATGAAACGAAATCTCATCTACTCAACCGCACCATCCATTAACCTTAAAAAGCTGGAACAGGAAATAAGAATGAAAAAAAATAAAAGCCTTTTTTTTTAACACTCCCAAAAAATCCATTTCGTTTCATTTTCCTAACATTTTATTTGCAGTAGGAGAAGGGGAAATAGGAACTGGAGCGTGACACACGGCTCATAATCATAATCATCATTTCCTCTAATGGATAGCCTCGGCCTTAGCTCAGATTGAAACACGTTTCCAAATTATTATTTTATTAAATACTGAGAACGTTTTCTAAAACCGCAAACGGAGTCAAAAGACGGTAAGAAGTAGGAGGGAAGAGCTGGATAGATGTAAACGTTAGTCGTAAGCAATTTTCAAGACCATTTGAGCGTAGGTACCATAAGAACCCCCTGGAGAGATAATTATCCTGTACCCAAACACTATTACAGAGGCTCACATAGTATAATCAGGAACGTGGTATCATGTTGTACGTCGTAAACAGGCTACTGCAAAAATATCATAGCAACACCTCTCTAAAACAGCCTTCTCGCTTCGACGTACGGGGGCTACTATGTACGCGTTTTACAAAAGTAGATGAGATTTGGACTTGAAGCAATGAGCTGATGGACAAAGAACGCTTCCCAGAAAACCCAAATTCCTGGATTGAGTTGTGGGTTTACATAATAGATTTTTGGTTCTGACAGAAGCCAACAAAGTAAACAAGATAACAAAGGTTTAGCAGAAAAAGGGTTAATTACATATAGGAAAGTATCGCTATTTTTCAATACCGATCTGTTGCAAAATGCAATCAGCCTCCATCAGTGTTGTCGATCACTGCAGTTTTGTTAACATTTATAACATCATACCAACACGAGCATAACCGCAGCAGCGTAAGCCGGTGAAACGGCGGTGACCTGTGTGATGCGGTGGTGCCTGTTCCGTAGTAAAGTACAGAGATGATTTTGCATTTTTTTCTTATTCTTAAAATAAAAACGCTTCCTTCCGCGTAAAAAGTTTTGGCTCAAGTATGCTTAAGCTAGGAACTTCTCGAAGAAGAGAGTGTTAAGACAAGACTGACAAGAGAATGACTTCTTTCAAACAACTTGAGTCTGACCTGACAAGGAATAGAAAAAAACAGAACAAGTGCTCAGAGCTGCTTCTTCTAGCTGAAGCATTTTAATAACTTTCCATATGCTGACTACAGGGACTGCAGAGGCTCGAGGCGGAAAAGTGTGAGGAGATTGTTTTTATTGTTCTCTCCAAAGTTTATTTTGAACATGAGATGAGACCCAGTTTTCCGTTGAGAGACAAAGATTTTGATAGTTTACTACTTTTATGTATATGGAGAAAATAAAGCAATTGCGGGGAAAAGCCTTTTCCACTTGACTCCGACCTCCTGTCACGGCCATAACCCGCTACGAGGGCTCACGGACGGGAATGACAAATAATGCGCGTAATTGTTAGTACGTACTTACGACGCTGTTGAGCGCACAAAGTGGGCCAAGGCGCAAACCCAGAATGCCCCTTAATAAACATTTAATATAAAAATCCACAATAAAATAATAACGGACCTACCAGGTGGGATCCCTATTGTTTTCACTCCACACTTAAATAATTCAAACAAGTTCACAGATTTAAGGACGCCATGATTTATGGTATCACTTGTAGTTTGGGTTCGGTAATTCAGATTTCCCGATTCAAGTCCTTTTCAATTTTAAGTACGGCTTCCAAGCCTGTCAAGAACAACTAGAGCCTCCACCAACTGCACTCCCTCCAGCAGCTCAGTGGATTTCGAACATGCCTTCACGTTTTTCCTGTGTATGCAGCTACTGCCACTCATTGTTTAGTGGGATTTGGAGTTAGAAACTATTTTAAGCCCACCACACTACTCTGCTTGCTCAGCCATTGAGTGTTTTTATGTATGTTTTAATGAAATATGCATATGCCTACTCTTCATCCCAAGGCTGTTGAGTAATTAAAAACATATTTTAGAGGCGGCATCATGAGTGTCACTCGTAGTACTTAAATACTTGAATCACGGTTTTGAAGCATCCTCATAATTGTGAGTCATGAGTGCTGTGCGGTGAAGGCTATGGATTTTATTGACCTTTTAACATCTAATACTCGTCGTATATGTTTATATCCAGCTCCCAGAAACTCCGTAATGATTGAGTGCAGTTTTGGCGAATTTCATGCAACTAATGTCGAAATTTTACAACATGCATATTAACCCCAAACCTGCAGCTTCAACAGATATTTCGTGTTAGCCCTTGGCTAAATCACTCAGCACTTTAGAACAAAACTAATTTATACATGCCGCAAAATAACATTATTGAGCTACAAAACTTGAATAATCTAATTTTACTGACAGGTTAATATGCTGACAAAACCATGCATCAAGTTGGAGAAATGATTTGATTTTAAACCAGATTTAGGTCAATCACGAGAAAGCGATTGCTTTTTAAGTAAAACCTGACGCTAATTCTATGCATGCCTGTAAACTCTCTCATTAAGTTCCACATTGGAAGGACTGTCAACATCAACAATTTGTCTAGACACAACGACAAGAATCTGCCGGGAAATTGTGACAGCGTGGAGCACAAGCTTCTGGACTCATTAATTACTACATTAAGAAGGGATCCAAGAATTTTCTGCATCATCTAAACCTTAACACTAATGGAATCAGAATGTTTTGTTTCTCGCATGTAATGTACATGTACAAACTACGCTTTTACATGGAAAGGCTACATGATTGGAATCCCATTATCCTTGAATATAACCGACTACGTAAAGGTTCAATTCTACATATTCTCACCGAGAAAAAGGCCTTGCTATTTGTGTCCGGTGTTGACGTTTGGTAAACAATCCTAAGCTTCAAGGTGAAAGATATAAAGGAAGTTCTACCCTTTGCATAACACGTCAAGTAACAGGCTTAATATCATAATGCCGCAGTGTATGTAAACAGGAACCTATCCTTGGTTCGGTACATTGCCCTGACTCGTGGGTTGCTAGTTTAATAAAAGAAGTTAACTGGTGCGAGGTGAGGGTGATGGGCCGTTAACTTTGGTCTATGTAAGAAAATCTCATTATCCTTTGCAATTTGAAAGAAATTAGTAATGAATTTAGGGAATGAAAACCCTGTAAGATATTAGAATATGAATAGCCAAGCTCCGCACTGATGGGACATGATGCGGATCGTGGTTGGAGCACTTCTTGGCATTGGCTCGTGTGGCAAAGTCCTTCCTCGAGCACGTTCATCCATATTAGGTCTCAGACTTTTGGACAATGGCGTCGTAATTAATAAACCTCTTTTCTGATTCCTGAGCTGAGAAAGGCAGAATGAAGATCCTGAGTTGATTACATTCCCTTGTTTAACTTTTTTACATTAATTAATAAACTCTCATTCTAAGACGGAGTGCGGGGATGCAATCTGCAAGAACTGCTCTATTCATCAATTTGGGGAAAGTTAAGAGATAAAAGATCAATACGTCCCTACGTGCTCCAGCTCGTATGTAATCATGAAATGTTTGTTCTAAAATCCAATGTCGGGACTTTTCATATTTATTCATATTCATATGCAAGATGCGTGGGGGTAAGATTAAAGAGAGGCGGAAGGGAAAGTACTCTCGTTTTAATCAATTAAAATGTCAATATACTATACACTATACTTCATATAATGCTCAAAATTTCAAACAGGATTGATACCTGCCTGAGATGCTCAAAATGTTGCATGTCGAACTAGGAATTTTTCCCATCAGGAGCAAGCAGATCCGGAATTTCCGTTATTTACATATAATACGTAGCATCAGTTTGGAAGTCATGCTGATATCCTTCACTATAGCATACCAGCTATCTGTCTACATAGGTAAACATGCTTTGCACGCCACGCTTCTTCGTCACATGGCTGCTGGTAGACTGGAAGTATGGCCCGGCACTACATCTTAAGTCTGTCAGTACATGGAGAAAGCCCTAGGTTGAGAATCTAATTAGTACGAAGAGGCATTGGCTTCAAATATAGGAGATCACCTCAACTGAGGAAAAGATCGTCAGAGGAAAAAAAAATATTGTCTAGTGACTAATGCCTGTAACCAAAAGCTACTTACACAAATACGCTACTTTCTCCACTAAACTCAAGTCCTAAGTTCACCAACTTTCTCCTGCCAAACTTTGAAGGAAAACTCTCTCTCTCCTCGGGTTAAAAGGACTTTCACCATTATGGTTGAATAGGGTAGTACGGCTTAGTCTAACAAATTTGTAGATTTGTGCACTGCTGTTAAATAATGGCATGTTGAGGCCACGTGGATGAAGTATTTACAAGTTGTGCATTAATCAAGGCGTACTTTTGAATATTCAGTTGAAAGGCATACAGCACTAACTCAGGTTTCCTGGATGCTCCATAGAATTAGCATATGATTACAGGCCTGTACTTTCTACTCCGTCTGGCATCCGGAAAAGCAACAGGACGATGTAATGGAGCTATGAACGTGTGTGTATCTATGTGCTATAGGATTGAGTCAGAAAATCAGAATCATATTCACATTGACGAAGGGAAGCGAATGAAGACCAATCCATGCAGAGTCAGCATGCACCAAATCAAATCTCGTCTAATCCCGTAAGTAAAGCACTTCTTTTTTTAGACCAATAATTTGAGACTCGACTGAAGTCGACATTTCCATTCTTGAGTTGGGTCACTTGACATTTCCCCCTGCACTCAAGCCCACTCCTCCACGGTCGGTCTGATTCATGATACAAATGCTCATATTTTAGTGGGATTCAAGCGGGAGTAGTCGTATTAGGCTTTAATAGACTACAATGTGAGCTAACTGGAAACTGAGCTCCGTTTTCCCCTCCTCCGCCTGTCTCGCAATCATTTTGATACCCATTACTCCCTCGAAATTGACAAGACGTCTTTTCCCATTTTTCCACTTCAAATATGAACAAGGGGAAAACGTACTCGAGCCAATTTCTTATGACTTTTCCTGGAAGGAAGAGCTTGTTACCTTTCTCTTCCTAATTCCATTACTTGGCCTCGTTTCTAACGGCTCACGACCTCGGAGATTGGTTCTGGGAAAGACTCCTGTCAAGTATCTGTTACACCGCACGTACACTAGAGATCCCAAGTGAAGTTCTAAATTGATGGACTTATGCAATGCATGCTGGAAGTAATGGGAAGTAAAGAAACCAGGATAATGCATCAAAGAAAACACAATCCTTGTAATCAATATCAGAATTGGTTCCGTGGGTGGTATCGTTTTTAGAATACCATACCTTAGCTGTAAATCCCAACGTCTGTCACGTATGATAATGATAATAGAAGAATGTAGCTATAAATAGCTCATGCATTGCAACTTTCAATGTCGGAATGAGCTCAGAGAGTACAATTGATTTCGGTCGTATAATGTTAGGGTGAAACGCCAGCACAAATGGTTATGTCTTTATCTTTTTCAGGTAGGTCAGGCGGTTTTCATAAACACGCAACGATTTGGTTTGTTTCAGAATTATTTCAGGGTATTTTTGCCATCCTAGCACTCACGACTCTGGACTCGAGGATTATACGATTATGTCAAAACAGCAACTGTTGCAACACCGTAATCATCCTTGAAGTCACTGGAGATGGGTTGTGAGTGGTCTCACCAAATATAGTACTTACAAAATTAATTATTTACATCAAATAGCAAAATAAGCCTCTACTACGGGTGAACGCAGATTTTCAAAAGATAGACGTCACAAGGCAAACCCGAGCCAAGACTATGTACACACGCCTATTTCCAGTACTGTCTCAACATGTATAAGGTTCAAAGTTCATAAGAATTTAATTACGAGCATCAAACAAGTGCCTCTAAATAGCTAAATTATCACAATAACCTTCCAGGCTATAAAGAAGGAATTATAAAATTATATAAGACCGATACAACTCGTCTCCAGGCAAGGTTTTAATATATTCCAGAATGTTTGATTGAGGAAAGTTTTCAATTCCTTTCCAGAACACATCTGAATAAAAAAAAATACTGGGTCCTAGAATACGATGGAAATTTTCTGATAGAGAACCACCACGCAGCATGGAAATGTAGCTATAGGATTGAGTTACCCATTAAACAACTTCGTACACAACACGACCGTTTTCTCTTGACAATAAAGTTTCAAAACACAAACTCACGTGAGAGTGTAGTTGCCTATAACCAGCCGGCCACCACCTGCCACTTCGTATAATCATGTAACTTCGGAATTCTTTTCCAAGTTTGAGAGCAATGCTACGAAAATGTTTTAGGACGTTCCGCAATTAACTCCGTACCAATATCGCGTAATAATGTTTAAAATTTTGACTTAAATCAAAACCCGGAAGAAGTTGCAAGATTTCTCAATTTTCTCCCATTCATCGAGAATGACGGTCGAGTATAGGACATACTTATACGTAAATATATTCTCAGGTGAATTTCTGCTTGCAGGCATATATCAAGGAGTGTATTTAGGTATATTTGACGTTCTCAGTAAACTGACACTAGCAGCCGTAGCCCATGTTGAGACCTGGTTGGAATTAATTCAAGGATTACATTACCAGAGATCATCATAGCCTGCTCATTAATCTAATTTTCCATGGCGAAATTTTCTCCAAAACAAGACTTTGTCTAACTCCGTAATGATGATGTATTACCTTGTTTTAAAACATTTTCTGAACACAATATTACACATTAAGCCTTTATTTTAATGGTTGTAAATTATACTGTAACACGAGCAGGTCATAAGCTCCATAATTTGAGTGAAAATACGTGGACTCCGAGTTGTTGCTGATAATATACGAGCATAATGTCAAACGTTCAGATGACAAGCACTGTGAAACATGTGCGTTGGCCGTAAAATATGATATTTAGTGGAACATTGGGCCAGCATGTTGGAGATTGCTTTGCTGGAGTAAGGCCAGGCATGGCTTCCCTATTCTGTCAACTAACTGGCTGCCTGACGTTGAGAGGATATTCAATCCGATCTAATCGTTAAATAGATTCTGCACATGGCTCGAACGCTCGAGTACCATTATAATATACTAACGTGCCTATTGACTCATTCAGAAGGACCCGGCGTCAAGGGAGGCCTAAAAGTCATTATTGTGACCGACTTGTCGGGCATTATGGTAATGTCCGTTCTTTCCCTCCACTTTTGTAATCAGGCGCCAGCTTCATATGCAAACATGTGATATGTGACAACAACAGAACACAATCTTCATAAAAATTGTCATTATTCGCAGCACGAAAAATCAATGGGTCGCTAGGTAAATTATATCCAGTATACTGCAAGCAGAGTACAATATTTTTAATTCACTGTATTTACGGGAAACCTAACTTCACCCATACAGTGTTTTGTTTTGTTTTTAAATAGTTTTTTCGAAAAAAAAAACGACCTAGATGCTAAAAAAATAATTTTTGTTTAAAAACGCAATGCTGCTGGCAGAAGCCTATCTCTAATAGTCGGTCCTAACTTACTAGTATTTAGGGTTTATTATTATTTCATTTTATTTTCATTGATGGACGAAATTGAAACTTGTCTCCGAAGTAAATTCGTATCGTTTGACTACTGTAGAGCGAGTTGACAATGCAGCCCATTGGACCCTGTTTCCCACCTAATGAAATGCTAACACACCAAGTCAACAGAAAGGCCCTGTAAACTCCAATGCAGTAAGAATAGAGACAATAATTTGTTTGATTCCATTGAATCTCTCGAGATCAAATAATGATAGTTTGAAAAACTCAACCAGAATGATATTTCCTTTACTCCATTCCAAAGGGAGTGTGTGCACATGGAGGAAGATAAATATCCAGTCAATGTCCTTACCCAGAAACTAAATGTCAGAAATCTTCCGGCCTTCCTCTACAAATACCCAAGACTCAAAGTTATCCTGCACATGATGCTCAAAGGGAAAAAATCAAAATTGAATATTTGATATCAAAAAGTTGAAGTTGAAGACGAAGTTTCATCCACGTATTTACTTACTCTAAAATATTGTTTTTTCCCTAAATCGATACCGGGTTTTCCAAATCACCAAGTCAATGGACTTGTAGAAGAGTCGTAAAAGGTCGTGGTTTCAAATAATCATGAAAAAGTCGTATACATCTTGATGCGGAAAATCAGAAGTGCACAGGATGCCTAAAGTTTAGACGACTGATTTAGACAAGAAGGATCTCATCGGATGATCCTGTCTGTCCGTCAGTCTGTCGGATGCCTGACTGCTGCGGGTTAGAACGAGGAGAAAATTTTGAATTAAGGTTTCGAGCGGGGCGGGATACGGTGTGACCCGACCCGAACCCGAAAATACCGGCTCGGGTTGAGGGTTCACCTGAACCTGAAAGCTGTTAATCAGGGCGAATTACGGTTTGACCTGAACGTTTTTGATTAAGTTGGGTTGCGGGTTTTACCTAAATCCGATTGAAACCTTAATTAAAAAATACTTGAGGCTTGCTGTGTGCCTACTGATTTCATTTGCTTGTGTTTAGAATCTACGACAACGTTTTCTGCAATACAGCACCCCGCGAGAAACTTCCTCCGAAAAAAAATTCACTAAGTAGTTCCCTAGGCTAATTTGTTCGATAAAAATATTTTGATCGAAAGTCAGGATATTTAACCATCCTTAACATATCTGAAAGCAAATTGAGCACAATTTAAATTTTGAGGCGAAATGGGACGTTCCAAGAAAACTTTTTTTGGAAAACTTTTTCGTCGTCCACAATAAAGAAGTAAATGTACATATCTGAGTTTCTCTTCTGGTCCTAGGCTGCCACAATCCGACTTTCTTTTATTTGGTCTAACTACTAAAGCGGAAACACAATTGGAAATGGGCATACTTTACTGGATGACTCTAGCCTCTTTACACTCTGAGGAAGGAGAGCAATGAGGGAAGTGATAGCTCCACCGTTTCGACTCTTTAGACCCTTCAATCAATAAAATCAGAACCGGAGTAGTCTCGTGGAAGCAGTTAGTTCCCTCGTCTCAAAACATTGTGTCTATTTTCCATCACACCTGTTTTTTTTCCTCTTTCCATTCTTCGTGCAAACGGTGAGGCAGAACCACAGAACAAGCCTGTCCCTTGCGTCTTCCCAGCTTCCCACTATTTCCTCAGCCTAGTTATGCATGAGTGAGGACGAGACTCATCCTTTCTCCAGCTCCGACTTTCACCCTTGGCTGACGTCAAAAATATGTGGAATACCGCTTTTCTAAAATCCATTCCATTCATAACAGCCAGAAGAATGGTTCTCATGCTTAATGCCCACCGAGGCTCTTATTTGATCTTCTCAATTGAATGTATTCTACATAATACAAAATCGTTGGGAGAAATCTAGCCATGTTTTAAACTTTCCATTTCTCCTCTGGCATATGCAGAATAAGCATATAGTCAGCTACCCTTTTTCCTGAGCCTAAACTCGGAGTTTTAGTTACTTCCGGACTGCGACTAAGCTCCCGCAACAAATATCCCAAACTTTCTCAGAAGAGTGAATTCTGGTCCGATAACGTGCAAGTAGGTTGGGCTAGGTTCGACAGCCTAACATCGGAATGACCTTCCAATAGTAAAAGTAGTTGCGGTTACCGAATTTTTGAGTTAATTGAGAAAGTTTTTCGAATAAAGATTTTCGCATGGACCAGGGATTTTTTTTTTGCAATGACCTTCTTCACAGAGTAGACCCGTAGACCCGAATATTCTTTTCTTTCAGAATTTCTAGCTAATACTTGATAAGTGGTAAACATGGAATTGGCTAACTTAATAAATTGGGCCAAGTCGAAGAAAGCAAACTTGGTTGTTGATTTTGGGCTGAGACGGGGAGACACGAAGTGCTTACCTTAATGAGGCGATGCATGTTGCCAGCATGGACGTAGTAGGGTGGGACGAGCTCTTCAATCTTGGTGGAGGCCGAGAGGGACATTTCATTGTCGTCAGAGGAGGAGTAGCAGGTGGTGAGCAGAGACACGGCACGGCCCATGCCAGACGGCTTCTTGCTACTCACAATCTCTTCGGGAAAGTGGTCCTCACCCGGGTAACTGTAGCTCGCTCCATCTCGTGTGTAGGCCTCGGACCGTCCGTGATGCCCTGGGCTTTCTCCCACGAGCGGAGCTAGAGACGACTCCTGTGCACAGAGACAAAGAAAGGCTAGTAACCGCTTTCACCCAAGCTTTCCCTTTCTCCTAGTTTCTCCCATGGAGACTATGTGTCGCGAGTGTAGCAGTCCCGCGTCGTGCAGCGGGATGTATAGCATTTGTTGAACAGGTATTTCTAATGCATAAGGCATTACATGCGTTAATAATTATTACACTACAGTTGCTATCAGGATTATAACGAGGGTAATGCTCAACCCTGTATATCTGTCTGTCCGGTGTGGAAGATTGGCAAATAACCCCAGCTTCAATGTACAACGTGGCGTCTGTAAGCAGGAATAAATCATTGAGCGTAAACATGTTTTTAACCTGTAACTATCTAAACTAGGTGAGGTGCTTTACATTGATTCCTGAGCTGTATGTTAATATATTAAACACTGAAGTAGATATTTGAGAAATCTTTCATTTGCAACGTCGTTTTAGGTTGTACATGCTAATTTTGAAAAAGTTCACAGAGGATAGCAGAACTTTCCATTATTTAGCTATCCCAGACGTAGGCATGTTACTTAGGAGGTCGCAGATCAAAGATGTATGGCAGAAAGTCAATGATTTCTCTGCAATTTTGCCAGACGCCTAATGAAGGTTAATGTAAGGCATCTGGATCTGAATCGGTAATGATATGGCTTGTTCGTTGAAGGCCGGATTCAGGCACTTCTGTGTACACTTCCGCTCTACACACACTAACTCAGACATCCTGTTTTCCCAGTAAAACGAAGGTTGGACTTATTTATTAAAGTTATGAGAGCACATAACTCCCGTTAGAATAATATTATTCTTTGAAGAGAGGATATGTACACTTAAATATTGGGAAAGAATGCACAGCAATACACGTATGACAAGATCTAATGAAGCTGATGCAAACTTCAGGATGTTATTACATCTGAAACCTATGACAACCTGGAATCCTAATGAAATTACATCAGACATGAGACAGTCGTTATTGAAAGTTAGTGACATCCTGGGGACATTTTAAGCATATGTGGATTGTCAAGACAACCTGGAGAATCTTAACTTCCATGTTTCAGTCCATTGCTGATTGTAGTGGGGGCGGCCGTTACGTGATTCGTGACTCACTAAATATTTGTATATTTATATTAAAGCACATATCCCGTTATAGAAATATTACTCATTGAACAGATGCTATTTACACGTAAATATTTGGAAAGAAGTTGCGGCTTCAAGCACAGGGTCTTGTCACTTTGATGAAATGTTTCAGGGATCTCAGCCCTGGGTGAACCTGATTCCAAATTCGTACTGTAATATTGCAAATACATCTGCTGCACTCAAAAACAGAAGAAAGTGATGTATGGCGTCACTTGTATCCTTTGTGTCTTATACGGCTTTTCGCAAAACAAATTGGATGAACTGTCTAAAACCTTGATTTCTCAGCTTAAGGCCTTGCTGGCGGTAATTTATTTAAATCGGCGTTAGCTGATTCCGTATTTCTAACATTAAACCAAGGGTACTGCCATGTGCGGGATTGCAAATAGCTCTACGTACCTTTTCGTCATCTGTTCGGGCCGAGGAGCGGTCCGCGTTGAGGCTCGGCGTGTGCGGTGCAGGTGAGGGCATGAATCCCAAGTTGGTGGAGGCCACTGGAATCGCGGACGAGCGGAGAGGGGGTGGACGGGATCGAGGCCAACACTCTTCGAGGCGAAGTTGGATGCCGGCCAAAACTGAAGCCTCTTCCTTGCTACAGGGTAAACTCCCGCTCACCACCAACCGCTGCATCTGTAAAAGTCAGACCAATAATCATAATCATAATCATCATCATAAGACAAAAAGTGAAGTCAGCAATTTCACAAAATACGCAGATAGCACACTAGGCTCAATGCCACCGAATCAGAGCTACCAGATCCACGGATTTTTGTGTACATTGAATAATGTAAATCTTAGAACAGCATTACTGTAGTGCCTAGGTACACCGTTTATTGGAACAATTACTAATTCGGTAAGCAAAACACATTGGTAGGTTACAGATCGATTGATAAAGACAACATGCAATTTAACTATGCATACATTTTGTATTGTGCGCAATATCAAACTATAGATGCGTGCAAAAACAAGGACTTGATGGCACCACACGGGGAAGGGCATGGGAGCTACATAGAAATGATTGATGCTCAAGTCAGTGTTATTGAATTTCAAAAGATTGATGCGGACGTGTAACAAGCAACTGAATATCCCTGGAATTTAAGTTCTCCTGCTGGCACAGGAGAGTAGAAAGTACACAATATTTTAAACCAAAATATTCGGGCCAAACGGAAAAATATATCCTTTCACACATTCATGTTAAATTGGTATACCTACGATATACGATATGTGTGTGTTTGAATAAACTATTGTTCAGGTACTTTTTTGGTCATTAACAACCGAGAGTGAATAGTCAGCGAATGTTGTCCTAAATGACTTTAATGCTTAAGTTTTGTTATTGCATAAACTGTAACTGCTATCACCACTCTAAGTCCAGCACGCAAGGAATATTTTATGACATTGTATGAGATTTTAAAATATTTATGTCAAGTTTGCAATTACTTATTTTATTACAAATTTTATTACATTGACCCATTGCTCTGCTGAACATGTAGTTTCAGTAGGTTCTCAGCGAAGCCTGTACCCGAGCGTATAATTCTGCTAACATGCAATACACGCTGGAATTGTTTAGCCAGATGAGATAATGGGCGAGATAAGCCATGAACCTTGACTCAGATAGTTCAAATTGATCATAACGTGCTTCCCATTATTGTTGTCTGTAGCGGATTGGATTACGCTTTTATCACAAAATAAATAGTGCAGGTCTCAACTCAATGAGTGGGAAGGCTCCAAATCGGGATATAACATAGTGAAAAGAACACCAGTAATAACATTATGTCATACAAATTGATACTCATAAATCAAAAGTCAGACAGTGGTCGTACAAGGAATAAATCATGATATATTTCACTGTCATCATTCCACAAAGGGGGTGCGGTATATTGAACCAATCGATATACTGGATGCCTACAATGTGTGCATATGCCAGATTTACATATGTATGTACATAACGTGTATGCAAGATGGATCAAAATGTTTTTACAAAAAAGTTACTCCGAAAGAGTGCCTTGCAAAAATGTTTCCCTAAAAAAAATTCATAAAAACGTCCCAGAAAAAGTTTCATTGAAAATGATCCCAAAAAGCCTCTACAGAAAAATTGCCTCGAAAAAGTTCCATGAAGAAAGCTGAAGCCCCTAAATTATTCGCCGCAATAATTTCCATTCTTTGCGTGAACTCTTACAAAAGGACTTTTTTGTAGGAAACTTTTATCGTAGAACCCGCCGAACCAACTGAAACAAAATTGCCTGATACAAAGTTGTAAAAGGGCGCAAACTGGAGAGCACCAATATTTACATTTTACATTTGTCTATGTCCTTCATGTATTTATGCTTCCAGCTTGAGTTGAGACTATGACTATGACTGAGGCGAAGAAAGCAGGAAAGGTGAATGTGTAGAAGCTGCATATTAATCGCCTGAGACTATGGATACTCCTGGGTAATGTTTTTTACATAAACAGTCTCAAGTACTGATCATACTCATTCAATTTCAGAGTCCCTGTTCCGGAGCTCCACGCCAGTCAGCCTTCTACACCGTTTCTGAGCCTATAGTTTCCTTATGCATGCCCAAACATAAAGCGTTTCCGTCCGACTAGAGTAAAGTGCTTGAATTTCACTTTTCAATAATAAATGGAGAGAAAGGCAGGCTTATCTCCATTTCTGACACCTGCTGTTCCCTTGGTGTATTATGGGTAATGTAAACCTAGACTGAATTCAATTTCTAGGAAACTGGAGCTTGGAACTCGGAAATGCTTGTCATAATTTCCATGCAGTTCAAACGACTCGGAGTCTTTGAATAGCAAATGCACACAGTTTCCCGGGTCTCACTTCCGTATTGGCACATCAACCTGGCATCAAACGTGAAATGAAAGGACAAGTGCTAAACAATGGAACTTATTCAATTGAAACCTTAGTGCATGCAGGGGCGTAGGGTAACATACAGCTCAACGGCTTGGAGAAACATGAAGAGGTTAGGGAACTATTGTACATACTTACATAAGTAATTAGGCCAGTTCCGGATTTCTTGGATGTTAAGAATATTGGGATCGTATTTCCCGAGCTTCGTATACTTTTAGTCTATTAAAGTCTGTCTTCCGCGTTTATATTTAAATCAAGCAACTAATATCTTTTCAAAATCACAATAAGCTACTGACAAAAAGCATAATTGATGAAAAATTGCTTTTGCTGAATATTATAAATGTACTAGCGAATCCGTCGCCTCCGGCTTCTGCTAACCGCGAATTTAATCACTACAAAATGAATGGCGGCCATCAATCAAGGAACTATATAAATTGATTGAAGAAGATCGAGTAATTGTTAAAAAATATTATTGTAACGGTGGATAGCGCGTAGTACGTGTTTGCAATAGTGTGATTGGAGCTTGAGATTTGTTGCAAGCAGAGCAGAGGCGGGAGTTATTTAAGT